>WBMW01002521.1:1170436-1228528 GCA_013396635.1 Penelope pileata | reverse complement strand
CTCTTCAGCCTGGAGAAGAGAAGGCTGCGGGGGGACCTGATAGCAGCCTTCCAGTACCTGAAGGGGGCCTACAGGAAAGCTGGGGAGGGGCTTTTTACAAGAATAGATAATGACAGGACAAGGGGTAATGGTTATAAACTGGAAGAGGGTAGATTTAGACTGGATATAAGGAAGAAATTCTTCACTGTGAGGGTGGCGAGACACTGGAACAGGTTGCCCAGGGAAGTCGTTGATGCTCCCTCCCTGGAAGTATTCAAAGCCAGGCTGGATGGGGCTTTGGGCAACCTGGTCTAGTGGGAGGTGTCCTTGCCCATGGCAGGGGGGTTGGAACAAGATGATCTCTAAGGTCCCTTCCAACCTGAACCATTCTATGATTCTATATAGGTTTCATTAAAAAAAAAAGAGAAAATGTGGAAATAGTTTTGCATCTTCTATAGTTATGTACTGGATTTCTGGCAAGTAGCTAAAACAGTTTCAGTCTTTGGGGAACTTTAGTCATGCTTTGACAGCTCACCTTGGTAGAGGACAGAATGTCTTGATGAATAATAATAATTCCATTGGGATTGCTCTTCAGCTATCTTACAGCTCTGGAAGAACTGCTGAAAAAAAGTTCTTTGTGTGTGTTTCTGTGCTTCTTGCCGTCAGGTATTCATTTAAAATCAGCATCAATCATGAATGCTGCTGTCCTAACTAGAACACAGCTTTTGCTTTGTAGGAAATGTGTCCTTAATGGAGAATGGAGATACATAGGCTTTACAACTAAAAACAGCTATTATCACTGTTGTGAGCTTTAAGAGAGAAATCCGGAAGAATCCTCCTTATGGAGAGAACTCTGTTCTGAGTACAGCTATTTCCACCTCTCTACATAAAATGTGCATCAAGTTCATTTTCACTTCTGTCCTATAGGCATAGTCTGAAGGCCGTTGCAAAATGGGATGTCGGGGCCTGGTTTCAGTTCTGCAGTTTACTTCCCACTGCTGACTGTAGGCAGACTGCCTATATATTATCTCATCTCCTTCCACCCCATGCTGTTGTTCCTTGGTGGGTAGTGGAGCAAAGGCGTGGCTGCGGCTTGGACATCTGAGGGAAGGACTGTGTTTGGCCCATAATACAAACTCATTTTCAGCAGAGTAGGGACCTTGTGTTCGTGCAGAGGGATGCTAGTCTTGCTTGTGGTTCCTCAATGTCTGAACCGTTACGAATTTGAATAGGTCCAGTTCCTCCTATGGTGTCTGGCCATTACTTAAACAAGGTTTTAAGCTCAAGCATTTAAATATAGTTCTGGAGCTGTGAAGCTAGTTCCCTATTTAGTCAGTAGTGTCTCCAGATCAGCCTGACTGGGAACACAGCTAATGTATTAATCATGGAGCCTGTATCCAGGCTGGATTCAGGCACCAAGGCTGATGCTATTTTTTGCCACATGGTGTGAAAACATTCTAAAAATGCAGTATTTGTCATCTGAAAGGTAAATGGGAACCCTCCTTTCCCTTGCTGCTTCTCCCTTCTTCCCCTGTGCTTTTACCCCATTATGCAGGCCAGGGAGGAGAACCCCATTCTCAGTCTTCCCATCAGCCCTGCAAGGCATTGCTGTTCTTCTTGCTCTGACCTTTCTCTGCTGGTGGGTGTTCCCAATTGGGAACCACGATGGGTACTTACGGCAGCATTCAGAAAAGCAGTTTTGTCACACAACCCTCAGTGAAAGACCTCTGTCTTCGAGCTAGTTTGACTTGAGGTGACTTTGCAGAAGGGAACATAACTAACTGGTCTTCACATGCTTTTCTTTTTGAATCCTAGAAAGTGTTGTTTTCCTTGGGTGGATCCTTCCTTTACTATGCTGACCGTTTCAAGCTGTACAGTGCCTTCTGTGCCAGCCACACAAAAGTCCCGAAAGTACTGGTGAAAGGTAAGAGCTCTGTGCTGCATAAGCAGACCAGAGAGAGATCTGGCAGCGACGCGACACGCTGGTTTGGGCTGTCACAGGCGGCTGTGTGGGTGATGAAATGTGGCTGCTGCACACTAGACCACGCAGGTCCAGTGTGACGGAGATCTGTGATGGAGAGCTGGGGGCATGTGTGTGTGGTTGCTCTCTGTGAGTTCTCTCAGAGAGCTCTGTGCCACAGATGTTTGCGGACCACCACTGAGGTAATGACACTGATGTAGCTCATTACAAGAGGTGGTTAACCTCACACGCATTTTTTCCTCCACTTAATTTATTCTCCCCCAACACATCTGATTCCCCTTCAGTCATATGGAGAGTGAAAAGTCTTCATAAATGGGCAATGTGGCCTTCACTAATGGGTCATTATTGCTTTGGAACCAGAAGTGATGATGACCTCTGGTTCCTCTTAGAATTTGTGCAGCGAATCCGCACTCATGGTAAACCCATTAAAGCTCCAGCAAATATGGTTGAATGCTGACAGCTGCTAGGAAAAGTTCAGCATTTGAGACTGTTTTATGGAAGCTGTCTAAATATTTTAACTTCACCATGTTCTCTCTCTCCTCTCCTCCTCCTCTTGCTTTCGATCCAATTTGCCTGAGAGGTTTCCACGTACAAATTCCTTGCAGAATTTGGCTTGCTGAGGTGGAGATAAATGAACTATGGTCTGGCATATAAGTACCCATGGGCCTCCTTGCTTTGGAGGAATATTTTTTGCCCTGTGAAGGTGTTAATCTCTTAGAATTAGCAGTGCTTCATGGAGTTAGTTTCTGGCTGAGGTGTTAAGAAAACGGATGGTTCCAGTTGTAGGAGCAATGCCATTTAAGGGAGAGCTCTTATTTTTGAAGAACATCTGGAGGTCTGTCAATACAAAGCTTTTGTGGGTTGTTTATTTATTTATTTATTTTGCAATTTTTTTTTCATTTCTTCTTGCAAACTCTCATTTACCATGCTGCAAAAAATAGTTGGCAGATCAGTGGAATACATGAATAAATGATTTGTTGCTAGTCACCTTCATGCTTTATTTTGGCATCTGTTTGACCTTAACACTAAGGGCATAGACTAGGTAGTTCTGGTTCTTTTGTTTCACTTGTTTTTTCATTGCTGACTATATTTATAAATGAAAAATAGCTGTGCTTGAATTACGACACAAACAGAACTTCAAATTTGATCCAGAGATAAATCTCTTAAAAAGCCTGGAAGTGTATTTCATGTGTAATTCGGTGTCCTCAGCTGAGGTGCAGGTGGCTTTTGGATTTGAAACTGAAGTGGCTTTATTGAAATCAGGTGACTGTCTGAGGGAGGAAGGAAAAATAAAAACAACAACCAACCAACAAAACACCCAACCTCAACAGGGAACCTGGCTCTCATAAAAGCAATTGTGGGAATTATTTCTGGACTGAACAACTTGTATGTCTAAAAATTTCACCTTATCCATGCTCCCCTCCCTGTACAAATTTATGTTTTAGTAGAAGGAGCAGCAGGGGAAATGGTATTCCTATAAATTCAATAGCAGTAAGGTAGAAAAGATTATAGCAATTGGGTGCCCTGTCTGCCTACACTCTCAAAATGTGGTGTATGAATTTACTGCTGCCTGCCTCCTTGCTAGCTCTTGATTTATTTATTGATATCATTATTATAATCATTGTTACGTTTTGTCATTCTTTAGTGCTGCATTTTAAGATATGAGATGAAAAGTAAATACACTTGCCAATTTTTATGGGTATGCGTGTCAGGCTAGACTCAACAATTACAGTGACTTCTTACAAATATCTGATTTGAACCTTTTTTTTTTTTTTTTAAGGAAACAGGTGATTAAAAGAATTTATGCTACTCTAAAATAGTGGCAGGGCCTGAAATGCTGTGGTTAGTGAAATCAAAAACTGTGTTTTGGTACAGTGGGACAGTGGGTAGCTCACTGATGTTAAATTGTAAATAGCATCTCTGTGGCAAAGTGACAGTAGCACAAAACCTGAAGTGCATAATTCCAGTAGCACGGATCTGATAAATCTGCAGTTCTTTGCAAAATGTCTATCAATAAATTAATTTAAAACTGGAAAAGTCACTTTCTTGGGGCAGCTGCTATGTTTTTTGATTTATCCAATTGCTTCATTTTAATCTTCTAGCCAAGACAGACACTGCTTTCAAGGCGTTTTTGGATGCTCAGAATCCCAGACGACAGCACTCCTCCACGCTGGAGTCTTACCTCATCAAACCCATCCAGAGGATACTGAAATACCCTCTCCTGCTGAAGGAGCTCTTTGCTCTGACTGATGTAGACAGTGAAGAACATTATCACCTTGATGGTATGGAGCTAACCTACATTCTTCTTCCGTGTTTAACACCTGATCTGGAGTCCTCCTACCCTTCCTCTCAGAGGTTTAAAAATACCTTTTGTCTTTTCCCCATTCTCTGTCCCTCTCTCTTCTAGTGGCCATAAAAACAATGAACAAAGTTGCCAGCCATATTAATGAAATGCAGAAAATCCATGAAGAATATGGGGCAGTGTTTGACCAACTCATAGCAGAACAAACAGGAGAGAAAAAAGAGGTAACAAATGATCAAATTTAAAAAAAACTAGGCTGTTATTTTGGTGCCTGTAGCATGAATGTTAAATTTTATCAAATACTTCCCTTTCCTTCTGTGTCATTTAAGTGGTTCCTGGTGCAAACAGGTAAATCCCAATCCAATTTAAAAACTGTTTCTCAGTGTACAGTAGGACACTGTAGGACCACTGTAAAGAAGTGGGTTAATTCACTTCGAAAGTTGTGCTTGGGTCAAAATCTCAGCCCAACTTGCAGTTTACTTTTTTAATGTCCGTATCTTGGCTCTCCTCGTTCAACACAATCTCACCCCAGCAGTCTGAGCAGACTGTTATGCTGAGGGAAGTTTCTATTTATCTTTTTAATCACTTTGAAGAGATGGAAGTGTGAGATCCAGTGTGTGAGAAACTGCTATTCCTGATTTAGAAAGTGTGTTAGTGGGCTTGATACATGAGAGAGCCCTGGACTTCAGATCTTGCAGAGTGCTTACTGAAACGCTTGAAGGTTGAATGTGGTCAGTCTTGGGTAACCATCTCAGAAACCTGTGGAAGATGTCAAAGTGGAGTTTCGAAACTGAGACCAGGACTGCTCATTTACTTACTGAGTAAAATGTAGGCCTGCAGTCCGACAATGCAGTGAAGGAGGGTGGTGGGCAGTGAGGAGTAATGGGCAAGGTCAAGGGAGTCTTGAGGAAGAGGTGGAGACATGCTGAAGCAGAGTGCTGAATAGCTAATGTGAGCGGTGGTATGGGTGAATGCTAGAGAGACGTGACCATATGATGTAATGGTGGTAGGGTTTTGCCAACAACTGGGGTGAAGATCAAGCCTAAGAGTAATTGTGCATGTGGTGGGTAGAGGGCAGAGATCAGGTGCCTTTGGCAGAGCTTTGCTGATGTTGGCGAAGAGGAGTGGGGAGAGCATGTCAGGACTTCAGTTGGGAGAGCAGCTGTGGCTTGGTGTTAATTTGGAGAGGAGGCAACAAACATATCATGGTGTTGCTCTCATTAATAGGGAGAGCTCAGGTTGTTCTCCTGATGTTATCCTTGGTATCCTTATGCAAAAGTCAAATTTCACGGAGAGAGGGGTGGAGGAATGATGTAAGGTGGCCCCTAGACTGAGGGTTGTTCTTCAGTTGTCAGTCTGGGAGAAGTCAAAGACGAGGATCTGGTTGCTGCAATTACATTAGTATGCATATCCCGACAGCCATTGTGATCTCCTTTATTAGTCCATTTCCAGCAATGTGGTTTCCACAGGTGAACCTTAGGGGAAAATCACAAGCCATGGCAATTGTGGGGGGGAAGCTGCTGTGACTACTTCACCTGGTGCTATCTTTGAACTTTACTCCAACCTGCATGTGTGTGAGGGGCATGCTTAAGGGCATGCTTAAATGTTCAAACGAAATAGCAAGAAACCAGGAAGAAGAAAGATGGGCAAAGGAGCAAGAAAAAAAAAAAAAACACAAGGAAAAGTCTATGTTTTTTGTATTTTGCCAGCCTTGGCCTCCTACAAAATTGTGAGTGCCAGGCTGAGTCTGACTTCTCCTAATTTCTGCCCTCCAATTAGATTTACATCCATCTATTGCCATCTGTCAGTCTGTTTGCACACACTTGCAGTCATCTGCTTAAATAACTTATTCCAAAAATTTGCTTGTGTTTTTTTTGTTTGTTTATTTAAGAGTAAAATTTGGGAAAGTTGTACTTAAACTGAAGTTCAGGAAAGAAAACTTTGAACTGAAACACGCTGTGTCTTTTTACATGTGTTTGTTATTGGCAGGTTGCAGATCTTTCTATGGGGGATTTGCTCTTGCATAACACAGTGATATGGCTTAATCCTCCTGCTTCACTAGGGAAATGGAAGAAGGAACCTGAGCTGGCAGCATTTGGTTTGTATCCTAGTAATTTTATTTCACATGTGTGAGAGACTGTATAATGTGCCTTACCAGATACTTGTTGAAGGTAGTCGAGAATATTCTTCTGCAAGGTTGGCTGGAACTTAAAGTTGTATTTGTCTCTTTGCTGTAATGGTCAAATTCTTTCTGTATTCATCTAAATCTGGTGAAAAAATTGGAGGTGAGTGCTATAATAGTGCAAGAATTTCTTAAACCCATATCCCAGGCTATATATTGAGAGCTATGCAGAAAGATATTTGCATCAGAAAATACATATTTCAGTAGCGTGATACATGCTATGTTACTTTGCTTCACATCCTGTTAGACAGGATTGGGGCTTGAAGAGGCTTTGCCTTTTTTCTCCATGCCTTTTGCCAAAAATGTCTTGAGCATCTAGACTTTAGAGAGTCCTTAAAGCTAAGCCAGGACTCCCAGAGAGTTGCTTTGGAATAGTCTGTCTTCTTCCAAGTACTGTATCTTGAGTGGCCAAAAGAGAAGTTGAAGCTGCTTTTGGCATAGATTTCAAGGTCTTTCCACTGCACTGAAGCATGATCATTGCAAAGTTACTGGAGCGCTTGTATTGGCAAATCATGTATTGTTACTTTCAGAATTAAGACAAGTTAAGCAGTGCTTGTTAGGCTTTATTTGTTCCCAAACTGCTTCACATGCAATAAGCTTTATGGTGCTGCTTTCGGAAAGCTGTGCAGGTTAGAAAGCCATTGATTTTGATTTTATTTCTGTTTTATACCAAACAGCTTGCGAATGAAGAATCTTTCAGCTTTGCTCTGAAGAGCATATAAAAATTGACCGCTTTGCTGTGAGGTGGGAAACCGTACAAGGTGGTCATACCTTGAAGCTGAGTAGCCTCATGAAAGCTGCCAGGAATGTGCAGCAACTTTAAGTACTCCAAAGAGCTTTAAACTGATTTCATGACACGTCCAAAATTAGGTGTCCATGCATTTCAATCCTAAAAGAAGGGGTGTGTTTGAGGTTTGAAGAACGAGAACACAAGGAAAACTGGGGTCTTGAAGGAGAAATTCCGACTCCGCATGGATGTTCTGTGATAGAAGAGCAATCAAATTGCATGTCTGTCTGCCAGTTTTGTTCACTTATTTGTTCAGTGCAGACTGCTGTCCCACCTGGGGGGGATTCAAATTTTGCCTAAGTGAGGCACGTGGTTGGATGCTTCTCATTTGTCTGAAGTGAACTTACTCAGGAGGATTACTTTATTTTTGTTTTATAGGCCTGTTGGAGTTTGAACAGTTGTTCAGATGACTGACAACTTAAACTCCCGAGTTTCAAGTAGCCCGTGTTTGTGTGCTAAAAGCTGTTGAGCTTGAGTTTTTTGTAGGATTACTCTTGCCTTCCCTCCCTGTCTCTGTTAAGGGCTGTCTGAAGAGCTGACAGGTCTGTGTGCTTGGGCATATAGGAGACCAGTTGCCAGCCTTACTGACTACATGGCTTTTGTTTTTTAACTTTATTCTCCAGTGTTCAAAACGGCTGTGGTCCTTGTGTACAAGGATGGTTCCAAACAGAAGAAGAAACTTGTAAGTTGTGTGGACCGTTTCTGTGCTGCTGTGTATGTTTGTAGCTCAATGATCCAGATTTACTTTCCATAAAGCTGTGCTGCAAGCATGTGCTTTTGCATGTGTGACCACCACACAAACGAGGATTTGAGTAACTCTGAGTGGCTTACTATTCAGCCTGGAGCCAGTGCTTTGCAAATGTTCATTTAATTTATCCTTTGCTCTCCGTCGGTCTCTTCATGTTGCCTGCCACATCCATTCCATGCGGTGGAGTGGACTTTCATGGAACGAGGTACCACCCTGGTCATGTCCCCTGTGTTTGGCTCTTCAATCAGTGTATGAAAATCAAACATGAGAGCTGTCTGTCAACTTTCTTAGTGAAACACAGTGCCTTTGCTTCAGTCCTAGCTGGTAGTTCTGCAAGTTTAAGATGCCACTGAGCAAGTGCTGGCTGCTCTCGGCTAAACTAGGCGTTCCTACGCTCTGTATCAGTGGATCCTACTGGAGTCTAGAGTTAGAATTTAAAGCTAAGCTTGTCAGTGAACACATGACTTGCTGCAACAGGAAACGCATTAAATAATGTTACAGGAAACACTTGTATTCCCACATACATACGGCCTACACCAAAAGTGTGATTTGAAATGTTTGTCTTCTAAGTCAACTGTACACAGAATAACTTTGGAGTGACTAAAGCAAAATGAATGTGTGTTCATGAGTATTTGTGCAATTGGAAGTGAGAGTGCAGGATTAGTCTCAAATGATTTTTCAAAGCATCAATAAGAGTTGATTGGTCTATTTGTTGCTTTTGTCCAAAATTTAACAAGTCCTTCAGAGATAAGCAATTCAATGTTGCTGGTTACTAAGATGATGTAGTGAAAGAAGAATTTCAGCAAGTCTCTAGCTGGATGTCTTCAGTGCATAGTGATGACAACTTTGGTATCCGAACATCCCAGAGTGTCTCGTTTCCTAATGGTATTTTGAAATTCTCCCAGGGAGGATCACATAGAGCTTCAATTTATGAAGACTGGGACCCGTTCCGCTTTCGTCACATGATACCTTTGGAAGCACTGCAGGTTCGAGCATTGGCAACTGCAGGTACTGTTCTAGCTGCATGAATTTGGTAATCCTTCTAATGTTTGTTTTGGGGATCTCCACTGACCAGCTGACCAACTAAGGACAAACTAGTGTTTGTCCTTAGTATGTGTGTATGCAACTCTTTGGGACCTGAGAATGGAATTTGCAATCTCAACATCAATAACATCCCTGGAGAGAAACGAAGGGGCAGAAGCTCCAATTTTGTATCTCCAGCTTATCAGTATTTTTCTGAAAGCAGTCAAAGTTTTGGAAGAACAGGACAAAATTGCTGCTGATTCTGGTTCATTTTGTTCCTCTTCTGGAGGCTTGAAGGAAATCTTGCAGCTGTGAGACAAGAGAGCTAGTTAATTCTTTTGTTGAGGTAGATGACTTCATGTGAAGGTTATTTTAAACTTTGAGATTTTTAGTATATTCTCCTATTCTACTGCATAATTAAAAGTGGAAGGAACATAGGACTTAGCTGCCTGCAGAACTTACACCTGTAAGACATGACAATACTATGTGGAATACCTGAAAAGCCATTTTTCCTGTTATTTTTGTGGGACTGAGTGAGTGCATATAAAGATCTACTAGACTTTGGCCAGTTTAGGTGTCTGTTTCATTAGCCACTTGCCCACTACTGCCTTTCATCCATGAGTTGCATACGGCTTGTTGTCCAAGATAGTCTTGAAACATTTTTCAGGGTTATGAAATAAGTATTGTAACTGAGGTTAAACATGAGAACCTGTTGTATGAAGTGCTATTTGCTTTTTGCTTCAGATGCAGAGACCAATTCTGTATGCGAGATTGTCCATGTTAAATCTGAGTCTGAAGGCAGGCCAGAAAGAACGTTTCACCTTTGCTGTAGGTAAGTGGATTTTCAGATCTTCCAATGGCAGCTGCGGCTCTGGATCCCAGCTCACCTATGTCATTTGTCTGAGGCAGTCTGGGAACTGCCTGTGGGGAGAAGTCGGGTGAGGGCGTTGGAACGTTCGTGCAACTGTGCCTAAGAGCAAGGCACATATTTGATCAGCCTCACTCTTTTATGGGAATGTCCTTATTATAGTTTTCCTTTCAGAAACTTGCATAGTTAAGCCCCACCATTGGATCTTTATGCCAGGTAGCTGCTTATGTGTCTTGTTCAGCTGGTACCTTTCATGCCAACAAGTTCCAGCCCCTGTCCTTAGGTCATACCCTTTCCTTGGATTAATTTTGTCCCTCTTTATCGTGGTGGTTGCCCTGATGTGTTTTAGGCTTCACATCAGAACTTGGTATGCAAACTTGCCAGGGTCCAACAGAGCTGTTATCAAGCCACTTCCCACTACAAGGTAGTGAAGATCTGCAGGACTTCTTGGTGTGTGGTCACGGGAGTCAAACTGAGATTTAATGAGTCACCATAGGTCAGCTTGACGGTTATCAGACAAAGCAAAGTGTGTGGTTTGTTTTGGAGGAAAAGGAGTGAGCGACTACATGTTTTGTTAATAAACAGTGTATTTGTTTCCTTGGATATCCGTTACAGTAACTACGGATTTGTCTTTGCTTTGAAAATAGTATTTTGAGTTGAGTCGTCTTGGGCGGGAAATGCATGCCAGTCCCTTTGCAGTTTTAAATTACAGTAGTGGTCATTAATTATCTCACTTACAGTGAGCTTTTGGCAGTTTGCAGAGGTAACTCTGCCTCTTGTATTCTTTCCTCTTTTTCAGTTCGCCAGAACACAGGAAGGACTTTCTGAAGGCAGTGCATTCGATTCTGCGGGATAAACACAGAAGGCAGCTTCTTAAAACCGAAAGTTTGCCCTCGTCCCAGCAATATGTCCCTTTCGGTGGAAAAAGATTGTGTGCTCTAAAAGGTGCAAGGCCAGCCATGAACAGGGCAGGTACTGTAGGGCTACAGACTTTCAAGATCCCAGTAACCCCAGCACCACTGTAGGATGTGATGGTGTCTGATACTTACATGTTAAGATTGGCATTCTCTCTTGTGTTTGTAAAAAAACCTGCAGTTATTCCATGCTTCACCTCCTCCAGAGCCTTAAATTGCCTCTGTTTACCTTGCTTTGCACTCAGGGCACAGCTTCAGAGCGGTTCTTCTGGCATGGAAGGGAGAAAAAGGGATTCCTGTCAATACCGATTGGCTGTGCACTTTAATCTGGAAATGGGCTTCAGCTGAAGAAAGCAGAAGCCCAAGCATATTTTTTTAAACAAAAGCATGTACAGAATTTTTGAACTAACCCTAGCACTTTTAAAGTAAAATACACAAGAAAAATCAGCTCCCCTGAGTGAGTGATATGGTTTGAAGAGACGGCTTTGTATGTCCTCCCTTTTAGGCTTTTCAGCTTTGTGGCTGAAGGGCACCTACTTCAACTTCTCACACTTTGAGAGGCGTACACATGATATTCTTTTTTGAAGGTCTGTCCTAAACCACAGATTTTCCTTTTCAGTTGATTTCAGGCAAAAGCAGAGAGAAAATCCCAGGGAAAAACAGGTTTTCATTTTCAGAACACTAGATGATGGAGGGAAGAAACACCTCCAACTGAAAATGTACATGGCACTACTGCGTGTTTTGTTCTGGTCTGGCTTTTTTGTTGTTTTTTCTGCTATTAGATCCGGCGATGTAGACAACTGCGCTTTCTGTTCCTCTTCTGTAATGGGCAGACCAGACCAATAACATTTTTAGCAGCGTGGCTTCCCACTCGAGGTGATGCTAGCCATCTGCTTCAGAGACACTTAAAATCGTAAGGAGATTCAAAGGAGGGCCAAATTGCAATGGTTTTCCGCAGTGCTTCTTCAGTCAGCCTGTGGGGCTGATGTGTAGATGCCAAACCTTATTTTAGTTTGGCTTGTCAGTGCATTTGCATGATGAATTCTGCTGAGATGAAAATCTTTCAGAGTTCAGACCTCTCACTATAGAGCTTGCAACTGCTGAGCTGTTGTACTTTGTGCATGTTTTGAGGCTCAGGGATATTAAAATGTACCCCACGCGTGCCACGCTGCTAGAGTTTAATGAATACGTTCTGGGGGTGCAGAGGTGGACAGGCTGTAACCTCGGAGTTCACCTGCTTGCGACAGAGCTACGTGTGTGTGCGCATAAAGCACTGGGATGCCTGCAGGTCTTTCGGCTGCAGGATTCATCCTCTGCTTTGTCTCACAAGCATCTTAGGATGATGTTCCAAGGCAGAAGATGTGAATTTGCTAATTGGGCCAGCTGCAAAAGCTAGTAGACCAGCTGATGCTGAGTGAGGAACTTCTGAAAGGTTTTTTTTTCCTTTTTTTTTTTTTCCTACCCTCCTCCCCAGTATGGAGGAAGTGGGGAAGAGAGTAGCACAGCCCAGATAAGAAACTCCCTCGTAAATAAAGCAACAGTTCCAGCACCTTCACTACTGAGGTAGCTATTTGGAAACCTGCAGTGTTGCTCTTACCTAAGACAAAGCCATTTCCCATCTTGAGGTGTAAGGGTAGCAGGGTTTTGCTGTGTACTGACAGCAGGGCGCTGCTTGCGAGAAGCTGAGCTGAACAGATGCACTTTGTGCTGGCTGGCTGCCTACCGCTTAGGAGGAACAGTAATTGTGGGCCATTATCCCAGCCGTGGATCTGAGTAGCAGAAACCCCTTTTTCAGCTGGAGAGAGACCTGTGCCAAGGAGCTGAGTGAAGCCCAAGGGAGGATGCGGAATGACTAGGTCATTCTTGGGAGGCCGCCTGGTTTGTGCCTAGCGGTGTTAAATAAAGGGCCCTTGGAAGACTAACGTTTTAAAAAGAATTGTACCGTGTGTAAAAAGCCTCTGGGGTTTTATCTTTGTGTGTGCACAGTGTCAGCCCCAAGCAAGTCTCTTGGGAGGAGGAGGCGGCGGCTGGCCCGAAACAGGTTTACCATTGACTCAGATGCCGTCTTCACAAGCAGCCCCGAAAAAGAGCCCCAGCAGCCCCCGCACAGTGGGGACACTGACCGCTGGGTAGAGGAACAGTTTGACCTTGCTCAGTATGAGGAGCAGGAGGACATCAAGGAAACGGACATCCTCAGCGATGACGATGAGTACTGCGAGGCCATGAGGGGTGCCGTGGCCGACCGAGACCTTCAGGAGCGGCTGCAGGCAGCCTCCATCACGAGCGGCCAGCCGTGCCGGGGGGACCGCTCGCGCCCGGCCATGGGCACCCACGCCTCCAGGATGACCCAGCTGAAGAAGCAGGCCGCCTTGACCGGCATCAACGGCGACGTGGAGGGCCACGGCGAGGAGGTCATCTGGGTCAGGCGCGAAGACTTTGTCCCGAGCAGGAAACTGAACACGGAGCTCTAAAGCAGTCCCCTTCCCCGCCTGGATGCGTAGGTCTCCCCGTCCCGCCTGCCCGCCCCCGGCACACCGCCGAGAGCCAGTCCCCATAGATTGCACACTTGCACACACCATTTCGGCAGCTGAATTGGTCCGAAGCCATGCGGCCACACTTTAGGCAACTGTAAAACGCTCAAAACTTGGAACGGAATAACCTTAAGGTCCTGTCTTACGTTACCAAGGGCTTTCACACCATTTTATTTATTCTAACATAATCAGGGGCTGAAATTAATTAAGGGGAGAATATCATCACTGGAAAACAAATTACTCTGGATGTCTTAACCTACGTGCAGCAAACTAGCTTTTACGATAGCACAACGAACAAAGGGTTTTATAGCCGTAACGTGTCAGCCGTAGGTTCATCTCCTTGATGAGGAAACTGCCTTTTTAACGTGTACAGTTGCAGTATTCTTCTTACTTTTCCCTCTTTAAATGTAGGAGAATATACATGTATTTTAGGAATGTGTGAGGAAAGGTTCGGGATTTATGTTGTGTTAAGTCCTCTTGGTCTGTGGCTGGTCTAATTTAATGTCAATGTTGGAAGCTCTAGTTTTGCATACTGTTACAAAGATGCCAAACTCTCTTAAGAGATCCAAATTTAACACTTGAAGAAATATTTTTTTGTATTTTACCTGAGATGCAGGGGCACAAAGGGATAAGAATTTTACAGTGTTAGCTTAGCTCCACGTCTAGGATACGAGGCTAGCTTTTTGCAGAGGGTTAGGAATGGCGGTTTTTATATTAAAATATGAACTGGAAACTCTTACTTAGGTATAACTTTCTTCAGGAAAAGGATTATTGTATATGTTTGAGACTGGAGTTTAGTTAGATAATAAAAGGAATAAAACGGCATGACTGAATTGTAGCGGAGCAAACCGATCCGTGGGGTAACCTCGCTGGAGCCAGCGCAGCGGCAGCACGGGTTCGTTTGCTCGGCTTTCTCTGACACCGTTTGGGCTTAGGGGACAGGGAATTCATGGCCAAAAAAACTGACCTCACCCACTCTCCCGCTGTGGGTGAAACTAGTGTATTTTAATTCCTTTATAAAAATCTTTTCCACTGCAATAGAAAACGAGCAAGTTCTAAACAAGAAAACCTCTTTGACATTTAAATCTTCTATTTAAACATCTAAAACAGGGTAAAACGTGACTAAAATGGTTTTTAAGTAGACTTCCAAATGCAAAACACAAATAGCACTTTTTTTTTTTATATATATAGCTTTTCCCATTTCAGTTTCACCTATTAAAAAAAAAAAAAAAAAGGAAGATTATATGAAGTTTTCTTTTTTTGGTATCTATTGATGTTTGACACATTAGTAGGTACTTTGAAAACCTAAAATTTTATAATAGCTTTAGGATTATATTTTATAAAATCCACTCTGACTATATTTTAAAACATAACGAAAATTATTCCCCCCAAAATCCATCACTGTCCTTGTGTCCCACTTAGCATATCCCCCTCGCCCCCACCCCTTTCTGGTTTCTGGTGCACTATACTTGTTCTTATGAAAGCTTTTCTCTCTTAACCTTTTGCTATCTTCTCATTTCTTTTCGTAAAAGCTTTAGAAAGGTTTCTATACCCTTTGTATTATCACTCCATTGTTTTATATCATCCACCCGTCAGTTGTGTCCCAGCATACTAGAAGAGCAGAGGTTTTAGCTGTCCTATGCTGTACCCAGTGGAATACAGTCGGTTCTGGAATACTGGAAGGCTGGTACTGGGAAGGTACCGTTGTTCTTGTACATAATGTCATGACATGTCTATGTCAAAGGTTCTTATATATTTCTTTTATAAGCTGAAAGAAGGTCTATTTTTATGTTTTTAGTTCTATGAATGGAACGTTGTAAATGCCTGTCAGAAATAAAATACTGGAAAAAAAAAAATCAAAATAGTGGTATCTGTACACATGCCCCAAGACAGGTGCCTTTCTCAGTGACAGCAAGCAAGGAGCAAGTCCTACAGCAGCTGAAGCTGTCGGACCCACTCTCCCTGCTTTAGAAGCCCGTAGGGAGTCTCTTTACCCTTCGGATTTCCACCTCTAACAAACACTGCATGCTCTGGGTCTTGTGGAGATGTCCCCTTGGAATGGGCTCATCCAGCTTATGTGTGTAGATTCTGGCAGAACTGCCCTCATTGGTGGGCTGGGGAGGGCAGGGAGCTGCGTTATTGGAAAACGAGGTCTTAATTGCCGGTGGTGCTTGAAGCTATGCATGGCCCCTAGGTCTTGCCTGCAGTAGAAGAGCAGCACCAGCCGTCTGTGGGGAAAAAACCCAGGCACCCTTTGCACTAAGGTTTGGGAAGTGCTTTTCTTACCCCTCTTTTCACCAGTCGGATATTTGTTCCCTTCTCTAGCAGACCTTTGCTTGCGCCAGCTTCAGAATGGCACAGGAAATATTTTGTTTCTGAGGTTGTTGCCCCTGCAGATGCTGTGTTGAGGATGTGACCCTGCTGCCTGTGTGCTGCTCGTTCTAATGTGGCCAGGTAACTGCAGAGGCAGAAAGGAGTGCTGCCTCTCCCACAGCTCCCGTTCCCACTCCGGATGTCTTAAGCTTCTCTGCAGCTGGTTTTCCTTTCCCATTAATTTTATTCTTAACAGTAGCTGAGAAGCTCTGTTGAACAGCAGACTTTTTTTAATCTTTTCAATTAGAAGAGCTGTCATGCATACAGATTGAAAACTGTCAGGGTGTCAGTGTTGCTGAACGAATCCAATTTCCCAGACTTTTGGAAAGCTGCTGTGGCACTGCATTGTTCTGGGAGGGGAAGAGGGGAAAGAAAGTATTTGAAAAATTGCTTCCTCTGTTTCTCTTCCTTTGGCCACATCCTGTTAATAACACGTAGTACCTCTGTGTTGTATGTGGGCATGAACTGGAGGAGCTTTTTGCAATGATGAAATCTTATAGTAGCCTCAGGGTCTGGGTAAATTGTTCCCAGTTTAAGTTTGACAAATGAAGACAGACGGAGGAGTGCACACAAGGTCGTGGAGTAAACCTAGGAAGTGCTTGCAGGAGGCTGTTATCCGTTGGGCTGGATAGTGCTTGATTTCCATTAATATAGAGAATTAGATGTAGTAAGGAATCATTTCCTGTAGCAGGGTAACAAAGAGGTGAGAAAAGTCACACTGAGTGCACACGGTGTGTGGAATTGTTTGTCCAGTGTGTACATCTGGGAATACACTGATGCTGGGGTATCTGGCTTGCTTTCTCCTTTCAATTCTCTGTTCCCAATCAATTTAATAACAGGGAAGGGATGATGATGAGCCAGGGAATAATTTTAACCAAGGAGGTATTTTCCATATGACCTTCAAAATAAGTCCATGGTTTCTGCAGCTGTTCACCTCTACGCACTGACGTTACAGGTAACTCTGACTGCACGTAACCTTGGGGGAATGCCTCAGTGCACCTGGAATGAGAACAGTTTGTCCGTAGAGCCTGGGCAGGCTCTCTCCTTGGGGGGTTTCAAGAACCATGTGGCTAAAGCCCCGAGAGCCTGGTCTGGTCCCAGGGCTGGCCCTGCTTTGGGCTGGAGACCTTTCTGAGGGCCCTTCCTACTGGCACCGTCCCATGGTCCTGACCCCTCTGCACCCCTCTCAGTCAGCCAGTCAGTCACACAGGAAAGGTTATGGTTTTGTTGTTGTTTTGTTTTTTTCAGGTCAGGAACAAATGGCAAAATGTATTTTCAATACAAAAGATGAAAATATTGTGATGGAACTGAATAGGCAAGTTCCCAGGGGGTAAAGCTTGGTGCCAGTCTTCCATAGGATGTGGCAGGAATGCAGATTTACCTTGGGGTGAGCCAGCTGAAGAGGCCACAAGTCACTGTGTCCTGGTCCTCTCACCCCCACTCAGTGAGAACTGCTCACTGCAGATGTAGATGCATTTCCTGGGATGTCCCAGGTGCATCAAACACAGTAGATGGCAGCAGTAGCTGATAGCCATTAATCCTCAGAAGCTTGCTGCAAAAGCATCGCTGGACTTCTGTCTAAACTATGTCTGGGTATACAGCGTCATGTTTTCTGCTATCTCGTCTTCTCCCAGTTGAAGCAAAATATTTGAAATGAGTTCTCCCCTTAATCCCATTGTCTTATCACATCAGAACTGAAGGTTCTATTCCCCCTTTCCCAGAGCCTGGGAGTTGCTTGAGGTTGACACCATAACCAAAACACAGCTGTGCTGAAGGAGGGACCCCCTGGGAAGGGGATGGTGGCAGGGAGGGTACAGTGCCTCAAGGAGCACCCACAAACACATGTCAAGGGAAGACTCCCGTGCATTTGCAGGGACTTTCTGAGCAGGACACCATCAAAATGGGTGGGATTCAGTTGCCTAAACGCCGCTGCATGGAGCTGTTTCATGGTGTAGGATCTTAAGGCACTCTGTAAGATGGTGGCATCCTGCAGACCCGAGGTCAATGCTGCTGCCCACACCTTGTCAGCCAGGGCTGCTTCAGCTGTCCCCGAAGTGCAAAGCCCTGTCTGTGTGGGGGTGTCGGGAGGAGACAGGAGCTTCAGGTGGGCGATGCTGTTCTGGAGGGACAGCTGGAGCTCTTTCTGGTACTCAGAGAACCATTAATCCTGATCACTGATGCCTTGGGACATTTTTACCCCAATAATAAAAAGAATGAAGGCGTGACAGTGAAAGGAAGCAGAAGTTAAGCACCTAAAATATGCTACCTGCCAATCTGACAAGGGTTCCTACAATGGTCAAATTTTGCAGAGCTCAATGTTTCCCTTCGGTAAAAGAGCACGGAAAGGAAATTGCATAAAAATGGCAATGGTGTATGCAGCAGTTTCTCTACCTGTGGCATCTCCTGCAGCAAGTTAACATTTGCTGCTTAATGGAGGATTATTTGCAGTTTGTAATTCTACCAGACTAATCCAAAACCTTCAACAAGTCAAGGAAGCAGGAGACTCGGGAAGGAGTCAGGGCGTCAGGCAGAAAGCAGCGCATCGCTGGAAGAGCATGCACACGAGTGATGACAAGTGGCTTGTGTACACCAGCTCGCCGTGCACTTCACTGCACCAGATCTGAAATCTTACCCACTGCTTTGGCACAGAAACAGTGCTGCCGGGAGCCAGCAGTCTGTGTGAGACGGGGAGAAAGAGGGAAACTCCTCCTGTGACTGTGTGTGCAGTTTGGAGAGGCAGATAGCAATAATGCTGAGGAGAGGTGTGCTGGATCCCCGTGCCGCATCTGTGCAGTTGGCTGATGACCCATATGAAATCACACATTGTTACAACAGCCAAATCATCTGCTCTCGGAAAAAAATGTTTGAGATGAAGTAGTATCCTGAGGAAATAAGAAATAATTAGAAATAGCATACTGAAAAAAAAAGAGGGAGCACAAGGGCCTGAAATTAATTACTGTTGCAGGAACCGGATCAAAGCCAGAAACAGTGACAAAGCTGCAGGGATGTGTGGATTGAATGTTAAGTGTGTGCGGCCCTGCCTCTGGAAGGAGAGCAGGCTCCATGTCCAGGCCTGGCCGAGAGCTGGGAGCATGGCCAGGGAGGTGCCGAGCACTCCTGCGTGCCACAGGCCCACGTGTGGCTGCAGGCTACATGGCATGAGCCTCACCTTTACAAAGGTGCCGGACAAAACTGCACCTGCAAGAACTGCTCTTGACATTGTCCTCCACCAGATACTCCCCAGGCCCTGCACTCGCTGTGTTGATGCAGGGCAGCACGTGGGTGCAGGAGCCATGTGCCTGTGGCTGCCGTGTTTTGGAGACACATGGAGATTTGCAGTGCAGACACAGCTGTCCCTATGACAGAGGGCAGTCTCTGGCACTGTATTTCATATTTAATTGCATAGACGTGGTTCTAGAAGCTTTCTTTGGATTCTTAGAGAAAAAAGCCCAGCACTTTGTGCAGTCACTGGGCTGGCCTGATGTAGGCCACGCTCCTTGGTCTCCACCACAGAAGCCCAGCTGGCCTCTGGGATCCTCCAGCTGCTGGGACAGCTCACGGGGCTGGCTGCAGGCCCTGCTGTGCCCAGCACAGTGCCTGCCTGCCCCCAGGAGCTTGCTTCAGCTCAGATATCTCTGCCCCTCCTGCTGCACTCCAAGTATTTTGCAGCGGACAGCTGCTGAGGAGCTGAGCTATCACCTGAGCTGTGCCTCTGTGCTGGGCTGGCTGCTGCAGTTTTTGCTCCTGAGGAGCACAGCATGATCCCTTTCTGGGCCAATCACTACAAGAGAGACACTGAGATGCTGGAGTGTGTCCAGAGAAGGGCAACGAAGCCGTGAGGGGTCAGGAGCAGAAGTCTTATGGGGAGCAGCTGAGGGAACTGGGATTGTTCAGTCTGGAGAAAAGGAGGCTCGGGGGAGACCTTATCGCTCCCTACAGCCACCTGAAAGGAGGCTGTGGTGAGGTGGGGGTCAGCCTCTTCTCCCGGGTAACAGTGATAGGATGAGAGGGAATGGCCTCGAGTTGCGCCAGGGGAGGTTCAGGTTGGATTTTAGGAAAAACTTCTTCTCAGAAGGAGTGGTCAGGCACTGGCACAGGCTGCCCAGGGAAGCGGTGGAGTCACCATCCCTGGAGGTGTTCAGGAACTGTGGAGATGTGGCACTGAGGGACATGGTCAGTGGGCATGGTGGGGGTGGGCTGGTGTTTGGGCTGGGTGATCACAGAGGTCTTTTCCAACCTTAATGATTCCATGATTCTATTATTCTTCTTCTCATGGTCAAAGGTAACTGTCTGGGAGGCAGCAGATGCTTCCTTTTAATGTTGTCTTAATCTATCCCTTGCTGTTGTCACATTTTCTTCCAACATCAGCTTCAGCCTGGAGCCAGGGCCCAGCAGATGTCCATCTGCCCTGCAGGCAGAGCAGCATCACTGCTGGTAAGGGCTGGTCTCCCTCCGGTACTCTCAGGCGAAGGGCGGAGGCAGCAGAAGTGCTGCTGCAGGTGCTATGGTGGTGAAAGCTAAGCCGGTGCTCCCCAGGGCTCAGCCTCTGTGGATGCTCTGCTGCCAGTGGTGGGCCCCGGAGCTGCACGGTCTAATAAGTAACAAGTAAAATGTATTTAAATAAATTTACATTATGTCATGTCTCCTAGAAGTCCCTTCACAGTTGCAGTCAATAGAGGAAAGGTTGGAGCGGAAGCACAAGGCGGTGACAAAACCCAACGCCTTTCACTCTGCAGCCAGAGGAGGTCCCTCTTCCCCTGCAAATGCAGAGGGTGTTTCGCTTCTCGATTGCCCTATTTCTTCTGCTGTTTTTAAAAGCCAGGAGATTGAGGCCTTAACAAAGCAAACAAACAGAGAAGAAATTAAACACACGTGCTCTGTAGGTAGTCAAGCACTGTATCCTTTGCTTTGCGTTATGCAAGGCGTTTATGCACGGTTACGGGCAGCTATCGACCTAGTGCAGGGTGTTAGTCGGTTTTGCGTCATTCAATTACAGAAAGTAATTTCCAGAGATAGATTCGGATTCACTTCTCCTCAGCAGAGATTAGACCCCTTTAATTAACTCCTCGAGGGGTATTAGAGAGGTTCATATCTTTGCAGTAGTCCCACCACTAATCGCGGCAGGACTGATCCTCCCGAGCAGTGGGCACAGCCCCTGTTAAGGAGGGCAGGGGCTGAGATTCTCCCCAAGTCCTGCCCAGCGCTTCATAGTGACTCTCCAGAGGGACTGGAGGAGCCCATCAGGGGTTTAGGAAGGAAGGAAGGGCTGGGATAGCTCCTCCTAACAGGGAAAGGTATTGAACGTGGCCAGGTCAGGATTCTTGTGTCAGTGGTTTAGAGATGCAGATACTGCATAAAGGAGAAAGATTTTGTACCTGTGCATCTTGAAGTGGCCTGTACCTTTCACCACCCCTGTTGCTTTTTGCATGATCTGCAGGGCTGTGTGGTAGCCAGCAGCCATCGCCATTTCCATATGGAGCCTCCATGTGTGTTGCCCAGGTGGGTCAAAGCATGAGCGAAGCACCACTGAAGTTTGCTTTGAGAACTCCTGCATCATCCTTAAGGATGGCAAGTGGCATACCAGAGTTCTCCATGGTGCTACAAAGAGTTTCGGAAATAAAACCTACTGTTGGAGAAGACAGGGGGATGTGGAAGCATGCTTAATGTTGGTATAAGTGGAAATGTTCAGGAGAATCTACTTCTTCATCTCCCCCAAGCTCCTCATAGAGCGTAAAAGAGCCCTTTAGATCTCCAGTAAGAGATAACAAGAGTCAGAACAGGAAGAGCTTTCTTTGAGGTCACTGCAAGAGCAGGCTATTATTGAATTGTATACTAGAATCATAGAGTCATCAAGGTTGGAAAAGATCTCTGAGATCATCTAGTCCGACTGTCCACCTACACTGTACACAAGATGCGGCCTCACCAGAACTGAGTACAGGGGGATGATCACCTCCCTGCTCCTGCAGGCTACACTATTTCTAATGCAGGCCAGGGTGCCATTGGCCTTCTTGGCCACCTGGGCACACTGCTGGCTCGTGATCAGCCAAGCTTCAACCAACACTCCCAGATCCTCTTCCTCTGCACAGTCTTCCAGCCACTCTGCTCCAAGCCTATGGTATTGCATGGGGTTCTTGTGGCCAAGGTGCAGGACCTGGCACTCGGTCTCGTTGAACTTCATCCCATTGGCCTCAGCCCAGCTATCCAGCCTGTCCAGATCGAATGGATGCTCATGAACATCGGTGCAGAGAATTAAGATCTGGTGGGGACAGTGAAACAACACTGTTAGGGACTGAAGAGAGAACACTGGAAACAGCATAGCATAATTACATTTGGTCCTGGGGTAGTTACCACAGGGGATGACTTTTTAATTTAGGATATTGAGGCTGGAGAACGTGAATCTGCAGAGTGCATCCCTGCTCTGCAGTGAGGGTTATGGGGCACCTTGGTGTTTTGGAGATCACCTCACACAGAGTCAGTCTGACTTGGTGCAGAGGATTTTCATTTCTGCACCTACCATACCTGGATTTTGCAGTGACGTGTTTTAACCCTGCGTTGGGTTCAGGTCGGTAGCACAGGGTGAGATCTCAGCTTGCTCTGATGTTGAAAATCTTCAGGAATCCTGTTGCTTTCACCTGGCCAGTTTTATGAATGGATTCTAAAGAGGGAGGTGAGGCATAGGCACAGGCTGCTCAGAGAAGCGGTAGATGCCCCATTCCAGTTTGAAGAATCCCTGGTTCAAAGCCAGGTTGGATGGGCCTTGAGCAGCCTGATCTGGTGGGTGGCACTGCCCACGGTAGGGGGTTGAGGCTAGGTGGGCTTTGAGGTCCCTTTCAAGCCAAACTGTGCTATGATTGTATGATTCTGTGAAATAATTGTGTGAACGTTAAAAGAATAGCTTGTAGCTCTATACTGATAAATAAGCACAAAACATATGGCAGCAGTAGGCAAAGGGCGTGCTTAGCATGAACCAAAGAAGTTAATACTTTGCAAAACTATTAATTGTCTCAAGTACTTTGTTAGTCCACAGAGATTTCTCATCCCTGGTGTGACTGGCAGCGGGGAATGAGGATGACACTTGCAGGACAATAAAACCTTGATCCCAAACACACAAAGAAGAGCAACTTGAGGACCATGTATCAGAGGACCAGTATCAGAGGACCATGACATCTTGTTTTGATGGAGTGCTTTCTTCCTACAGCTCCCAGCTAGCTCACCAGGCTATCACCCAGAGCCAGCCTCACTTGCAGCATATTTTACTGTTTGCAAAATAAGACATTGAGACATTGTGCAATGCATATTTCTGAAACCTACTGATGTAGTCATGAGAAGGGTCAATGTCACTTTGCTGGCATAATCAAATTCATCTGAGTTTGAGCCTGAAGGGACTGCAAATACATCACAGTGTAAGCACCAGACAGAAAAGCTTACAAACCAATCGTGCATGTACATAAATATCTCTTCTGCCCAGGTGCTACAGCGCTTTCCATTGGCTGCGCTGTGTTTTGGTGACAGCAAAAGTATGTTTGCAGGTGCGATGGGTTTTAAGGTGATGAGGAGGTTTTACATTTGCTCTTCCAGCTGCTGCTGTTGAAGCTAAGCTTAGGTTGGTAGCACTCACACTGATTATTGCTGTCTCCCTGTGGCTCCACGATGGGAATGCTCAGAGAAAACTGTCATTGTTCTGTCATGGAGGGAGCTGGGAAAAGCCACTACAAGTTGGCAGGCTCAGTGTATCTCCAACAGCCCCAATTTAAAAAGAAGTGGATCAAAGTCAAAGTACAATGGCAGCTCAGTTGTGCTTAGGCCCATGTGTGACTGCGGGAAACTCTTCCTACTGCAACTCCTCCATGGGGAGCAAAAATAAATGTATCCCATCACACAAGAAGGCCCTCACCTGTGTGGGACTGTTTGGGAAGCTGGGATATGTAAGTCACTTTAAAGCAGAGAGAGAACACTTTTCTTTTTCACCTTTAAGGAGAAAACAGAACAAGAGTTCCCTCCTTGCAGAGAAACATTAGAGAAACGTAGAAAATGGTTATGGCTCGGCTGTGTTGCTGGACAGATACTGCTCAGTCTTAGGTGACGCGAGATGATACAGAGTTCATAGGGTGCCTTCTTGGGCTTGCAGATAATATGGGAGCTGAACCATGTTTACTTCCTAAACTTGTCTGTTAAAGAGGTGTGGGTATACCTGCTTGGTAGCAAGCTCTGTGCCCCCTAAGTATTGCTCTTCTGGTGGAGGTGGTCCCACACCAGCTCTCCTAGCATCGCAGCTCTCTGGGTTACTAATGCTACGGGAACAAAGTAGAGTAAGTCTTGTTAGCACAACACGATGATGCTCCAGCTTCTGGATGCTGAACACAAAGCCTTGCTACTTAGGTCACATTCTGTCACAATTCAGAATGGCTTGTTGCATTATGTTACTGGGTTTTGGTAATTTTGTCTGGCTGTTTTCACTGTGCTGCGATATTGCACTGTTTAGTTAGAAAGGTGAGTCTTGCAGTTGTCATTTATGGGAGTTTCAGGAGTACTGTCAGTGACTGCGGCTGTTGTCTGTGACAATACATTTCATAGTCAAATCTGAGGCATTAATCTTTGAAAATCCTGCCTTAAATTAATAAACATCAGCAAGTAGTATAAAAACCTTTTTTCTTTTTTTCTTTTCCATTTTTCCTCTGGACATATTGATTCATCTTTGACTTTCAAAATATATAAGATAGGGCCCTTGACTGCTTTAATGGTGGCCACAGGCATATCTCTTTGGAGGACCAGACAATCAGTGGTTTAGGACAGTATAAAAAATCCTGTTTCACCTGAAAGCTGGGATGATAAATCAGGCAAGAAGCAAGTACAGGCCAGAGCCCTCAGTGCACATTGCATTAACACTAGCTGGCTCTGGGATGTGCTTTCCAAGTGAAAGTCCCAATCATCCCCACTTACCCTGCCATGGTTCACGTTGCAGAGAGATTCTGGTGCCAATGACCTGATGTCCTTTGGGACAGAATGGAACTTGGAGGATCTGCTCCAGGAGCAGACCTCATGCACTCTGGCCTCCATTGAGGATGCGAGGGTATGAACCAACGACTCAGACAGGCAGCTCTTGAGACCTCTGGGACTTGTCATGGATGCATGTGCTAACGGAGGCTCTTGAAACCCCAAGAGATTGTGCAACACTATGAAGTGTTTCTTCAGCAACAGAGCCCAAATGTACTGTTAGACTTGCTGTAAGCCTGCAGCATTATGAAGGAAGAGGGATGGAAAAGGTGCCCTGCCCCTGAGACTGGACTGTGCCCTCTCTCAGCTGTGCTGCACCCTGGGCCTCAGTGACAGTTCCTGAGTACCCACGTAACCTCAGGGTGAGGCTCAGTAACAGTCTCTCCCTGGGAAGTTATGTCTGGAACCTCTTCTGCACCATGGGGCTTCACACCTGCTGCTTCAGTCAGGTGACGTGCCCAGGGTTTGTTGCCGATAGTCTCTGCTAGGATGTGCCGATCCAGTGAGTGATGCTTGTACTGCTGTCCTGGTTTGCTCTCAATCCCTGCCTGCCTGCTGTCTAGATCAGTCTTTCCCTAACCCAAAAGATCTTGGGCTTCCCTGCCAGCCCTGCTCATCTGCCTAATGTTAGAGGCCGCATTATCCCTCTTGGAGAATATGGTTTGGTCATGATTTGAAAACTTTTGCTTCCACATTACAGTGGCTCGTTTACTCCCTCAAGCTGCTCAGCAATCTTCCCTTGCCCGCAGCTCCCAAATCCCCTGCCTTCACTCTGAGAAATGGAGAGATAGCAACCCCCATCCTGCCATCTTCTGTGCAGCCATGTGTGAGACATGCTTTTCACCATCCATCCATCCCCATGTGAGGCCTGTCGGGATGGCCATGTGCTTGCCTAGAAGATATTGTCATCAAGTGCTACTGGGGAGTGAGAGAAGAGGGTGAAAAGAAAAATCTGACAGGCCATCTGGTGTTCTTTAGTCATCTGCTGACATTTGCCACCCTGAAGAGGAATCGGGGTCCCCATATGGCCCATCCCTACACAGCCAGTGCTGCTGCCCTCCTCACTGGCAGTGACAAAGTTGCAACAATATCTTGTGCCTTGGCTGTGTCCCCCTGCACTTGACTTGTCACCATCCCCGTCCCAAGGATTATGTGGATCCAAAAAACACCTTTCCATGCCCAGGACCCCAGGGTCAGCACAAGGACCCAGAGAGTCATTACTCTACCTTCCATCTGGTGACTGTCCTGACGTACCTGTCCCAGCCATGCAAGCAAGCCTGCTGTTCTCCTAAGGGAAATTTCAAGGATGTTCAGCCACCAGGCACTGTGGCGCTGCTCATCAGTCAGCAATTTTCCTTCTTCCTGCCCCCAAGTCACATAGGTATGTTGAGCAACTGAGTAACCCATCAACCCCAAACTTTGCTTAACTTCACTTGGGCCCTTCTACAGATTGCTGTTGCTTCTTACCTTAGATGTGGCCTACACCTACTGCATGTGGCCCTGCTAGAGCAGGGGCTTAGACCAGAGAGCCTCCAGAGGTGCTTTCCCACCTCAGCCATGCTGTAATTTCACCATTCTGTATTCCTTCTCTTGGTCCAACATACTAATAGCAGCTCAACTTGGCATTGCCCTCTTTTGGTTCTATTCTATCAGGCCATTTGTATTTACACACATCTATAGTATGTTATAACATTTTATTTGTTGCAAAACAAGGTTTTTCTGTGTCTGAAAGGGGAATGTTTGTATTAAAAGGTTAACTTTGTTTTTCTGTTTATTAAGAATGAAGAATTTGTGTACAGCAGATTTAATGTAGTGGGCAAACAAGTGGAAAAACATAACAGAGAAACTATACACAGTTAAGACTACTTTTAAGGGATCTCTGCGCAGATACAATCTGAAATATTGCAACTGTACATTAGGCAGATTGGCTTTGACCCTGAAGTGATTTTCAATCACAGTTTTAATATGATTCTGCAGCTGAGTGAAGCTTAGGAAACACACCAAAACCTCAGAGAATAAATATTGAAGCATTTCAGATAATATCAAAAATGTTTAAATTTGGAGATAGAAAATGCCCAGCCAGTCACTTGTTTTATTCAGCTACGTGAAACAGGATGGCTTCCCATGAGCATTCGTGAGTATTTTGAGAAAAATGTTTCCTGAAGGCAATAATTCAATTTCCAGAGATTTAGGTTTATCTCTGTGCCTGTGTGTGTTTGTAACATCTGCCTTGCACTGGAAAAGCATCTCATTAACCAAATTAGCAAAATAACCATCACATAATTTGTTATTGTTGATGACTTTGATAACTTCTGTACTACCTCTGAAATTCAGAGAGCAGACTCTTAGCTGATACAACAGGTGAGGTCTATGGGAACATTGAGATAATTGCTCCAAAAAATGTCATAGCAAATATGCTTAGGGGACAGCAGCTGCCTAATAAATGAAAAACCTTGTCTGCAAAATTAAAACTATAGCAAATCTAAAGATTGCAGCACTCACCCAGCAGGATTTCAGCATTGTAGAATCTGAACGCTTCAGTCTCAGTCCAGCAAAGCTCCTAAACATGTACTAGAACACGATGCTATTGAACTTGCAAGAATCACTCACCGGCTTAAAGGTAAGCATATGCATAAGCACATTAGGAATTCAGCTCACTACCGTGATTCATAAGTGACTTAAAACAATGCATGACAACAGCAGAGGGCTAAATCACAGATCAACCAAAACAGTTTCTTTTCCAGCAGAATAGGAAAATAAAGGGTTTCTTAAAAAAAAAAAATGGAGGAGTGAACTGGATTTTTCTTAATCACTGCAGGCATGGATGGAAGAAAAATTGCTAATCAGTTATCTATTGATAACCACACAATTCACAATCATCCTACCGGCATTATGTGAAACTACACTGTTGCCTTTTGGAAAGTATAAGGAGGAAAACGCAGCTATCAGCAGTTATAAAAAGAAATGTGGGAAGTAGTCTGAAAGAGGTTCAGATGTGATGCAGTGTAATTTGAGGATTTTCCTTGAATATTTATTGTAAGCCTCTTCTTAATTCTTTGTAATTTTTTCTTTTAAAATGAACCTCTTTAAATCTACAACCCAACGCCAGTCCCGTAGATGAGGCAACTGTATCTTCCTCATAGGCAGCTGGCTAGGATGTACATCACACAGCCCCCTGCCCTGTCCCATGTTTCAAGTCCTGTGTGTGGGACGGGCAGTACTTCAAGGACTAGTGGCATCCTGCTACTTTCAGAGTATGTAAGGAGGCTGAGCGGGCTGCCAAGCCGCCACTGCAACATATTCATCTTCTAGAATTATATTTGTACTTGGTTTTTAACTCAGATTACCAGATACAGGAGTAATTCACAACCATCGTTGCCATCAAGAGACACCTTTATTCTCAGAGTGAGGAAAAGAAGTGCTCATATGGACACTTTCCAGATGGACCCTGAAGAAAAGGAAACCTGGGACAGGCACAAGTTTTCTGTGGCAGATCAGAGAACTGATACAGATCTCAGCCTGCAGAATTTCCACACAGTGAGAAGAGAACAGTGAGCTGCTGCTTGTGAGTAGAGCAGAACACAGCGTGCATCTTTAATGGAGGGCCTTCCTCAGGGGAGCTGAGGAGGCCGTGTCACTACCCAGCAGGCCCAGGTGTGTGCTGGAGGTGCTGCACAGCCCTGTGCCTGTGGAAAGTGGTGTCTAAACCAAATCTGAAGTTCTGCATCTGGGTTTCTTCCATGGCCAGAGAGCCTGCTGTCCCAATGCACATTCCTGTGGATGTTAAAGGAACTGCTGCAGCAGTGGTCCTCCTCTGTGCCTGAATCTCAGCTCTGTCTCAGCTCACAGAGACCATCCTCTACACCGGGCTGAGTTTGTTTTAGCCATCTGCTCTTGCACATTGCACTCCCAGGCCCACTGGCTGTACGTTAGCCTCCAGGGTGTGGGACCGACTGCTCTGCTGACATAAAAACTCATCTTGTAGCATAAATCACCTCTTCTGAGGAGAAGGGAGAAAACAAGAACATGACCCCGGCATAAAACTTCCTTTCTTTGTTCCTCCCATAGCCCACTGTTAAGGGCTTGAGTGAAACATGACGTCCTTTTATAATAAACTGATTCCCTGAAGAAAAAAAAGGGAAATTGGAACCCCTAATCTTCAATGGCTACAGCAAAAAACACACATGTGAGAAGAGAGGGACTTTCCTTAAGGCATATGGAGGCATGCATGGATGGCAGATCTCATTGAGGAACTTGGAGCCCCGAAACCCCTTGTGTTCACCGATGACTTTGAAAGTGATTTGCTCTGTAATAGCATTAAGAAGTGCCAAGAGAAATCAAGCACTTTTATTGTTAGTGCTGCAAGAGCAGAGAGAGAACCCATTTCTTTCCTTTTGTGTTATATAAATAAACGCACAGAGGAATGATGGTCTCTGACCCAGGGAATGAATCGTCGTGGTACAAGCACACAATTAGAAGCAGTTCTCTGCAGAAGCCCCAGTCCAGGAAGACAGAGGGGAATACAGGCACAAGGAGACACAATGGCTTTCTGTGTGTGACTAGGCAGAGCCCTGGTAGAGCCCATGTGTACTGACTCCCTGCAACACACAGATGAAATGGCATGTCGACAGGAAGGATTTTCCTTGGCGTAGAACACAACGACATCAAAGACTCTGAACTAATTTGTGTTTTGTCAACTAGATGAAGATATTAGGTTAATGTCTTTTGTTTCTCGACAGAATGTTTTAATCAGTTAACAGAATTAATTGTGTTGACATAATGGATTTATTGTTTCAACAGAATGCCTGTCTGTCTTCATGCAGGGAAAAAGGGATTTGACAAAACTAATGCTGATATCAGGGGATTCTTATACAGCTGAATTATCAACCTGATAAAATGCCACTGGTGTAGAAGAGAAACATGAAGGGAAAAAAGAGTCAATAGCCCAGAGGCATCGGTGCTCACAAGATGTACACAAAGAATACATTAGGCTTTACAGTTCCGATGGCTTTTTACGATGAGCAAGGTGCTGCCGGTACAGACCATATGCTTCCATGGACCCCTGCCTGCAAAGGGGAAAGACCTCTTCCAGGGAATCTGTCATCTCTGCCTACCAACCGGATTTGTGAGTAGGGGAAGCACTAAACAGCCCTTCTCTGTCCCTGCTGCTGAGATCCACATTTCTGCATGTCCCTGGGGCAGAACAAGGGGCAGGAGCAGAGAAGAGTGAACTTTGGTGGTGGTGAACAGCCCTGCACAATCCTACTGAGAAGCATACTGTGTGGAAGATTTCTATGAAAACTCTGTATAGAAAAGCACCATTTTTTTTGCTGCTCTGTACAAAATGCTGCTGTCTGCATCAACGCATGGAAATTGGTTGTGCCCCTTCAGCGCCTTTCACAGAGCACTCCCCAGACCAACCTGGGAGCTTTATTTTTAGTAAGAATGTAAGACTTCTGCACTTGCGTCCAAGAAAGGGGGTTAGCTGCATTTTTGTGCTAAGCCGTGTGCAGCACTGCCTGTCCATGTCGACCTTGCCCCGTGCTGAGCTCTGGGTCCTGGCTCTGGGTAGAACTGGGCTGAAGGGGTGATGCACAGCCCAGGGGGGACAAAGACAGGGAAAAAACATAAGAGATTAAAAGATTGGAGAAAAAGACAGATGTAAAGATGAGAAAAATATACTTGAGAAAAAGAGATGAAAAGGTAAAAAAGCAGAGAAACAAAGCCATTGTCATCTGATTTCTTTGTCCAAATCTAAGTTCTTAAAACATAAGAAGATGAGTTATCTGCTTTGTGCATAAAAGCAGTTAGAACTTGTCCCTCTTTAAAGGAGACTGAGTAGTGCAGAATAGTTTTCCTATAGCCCTAAAGTCCTCGTATATGACCAAAACCAGTAGTGAGGACAGGAGGAGGAGGCCAGCTCAGTGTCGGGCAATGATATCGCTGCCATTGGATCGGGCAAATTGCTGGACAGATGACCCAAGGTGGCTGCAGGCTGACCTGCCTCACCCACGAGCTTGCTGGGGGACCCTTGCGTTTGCTGTGCCATTGCTTTGCCACAACACATCACCTCGTTATTTAGAGAATATACCAGGGAGCAGCATACTAAATTGCTGCAACGTGAAAACATGTTTTGCAACCAAAAGTGAGTGGTGGAGATTTCTGTTTCTTTTCCTCTGCACCAGTTGTCTTTTTTTTCCCGAAATTTTCTTTTGGAATAAACCAAACAGGCATGAATGGTGTTTCCTTTCTTTTTCAGTTGGACTTGCTTGCAGTATGGCCCTGGGGGAGGAAAGTGTTGGAAGCAAGCAGCGCCTACTTGCTAATCTGTCCTTTAGAAGGAGATGCGCTCTGCTCAGGAGCTGACACCACTCATGAGCGCTGCCATGAATTTGATAACAGAAGGCGAGGAGTGTCTGTGAAGAGAAATAATTGCAGCAGCCGATGGAATGAATTGAAGGAAATTAAGTCAAAGTAACCGAATGTAGATGAAAGAGCTCTTAATCTTCAGCCACTAGAAGAGCCTGCAAATAGTTTTGACATAAACACTGAATAAAAATGGGAAAGCGGAGTTTTCTTTTTTCTTAAAAAGAGAGTCCTCTGGTATGAGGCATTGTGGCGATGTGATATAGACAACACATCCTCGGTGGAGAGGATTAAGGCAAAGATCTCTCAAAGTCATTTCCATTTTTTCTGATTCGGGATTTGGGGAAGGGGTCTTAGCTCTTGGGCAGGTGAAAAAGGGAGAATGTTCAGTTCCTGATTTTTTTTTTCTCTGAAATTATGCTGACATGGAGTGGCACAGAGTGCTGAAGTTCCCTCCTCAGCACCCTGCCTGATTCCTCAACCTGCCCAAATATTTGCACACCAGAGCAAAAAAGAGGGGTAATAATACAAACAAAACACGACAAAATAAACTGAGGGGCATCTCATTATCTTCACCAAGAGATTAGCCTTTGAAATTGAAAACCCTATAATCGTTGGATTGAGATATTTTCTTCTATGCTTCTACATGGCTGAAAGCCAGGAGACCCAGATTTCATGATCTCCATTTATTTTCTTTATTTGCATGCCTCCCTTACCCAATGCTTTTCTTTTGGTTTGATTTGTTTGAAATGGTTTGTAATTGGTTCTGTGTGTTGTCATTAGGAGCTCAAGTGATCCAATACTTACCAGTGAGCTGCTGCAGTCCTTCAAACATTGTTTGTGTCACGTTCCCAGAGCCTTTGTGGCTTTGAATGCCTGACTTCCCATTTCAAGCAACTCCAGCTGCCTCTGGTCAGGCCACAGAAGTTATGGGAGGGGTCCTTGGGCTACACAGATCACCCTGAGCTTGTGGGGTGCTTTGACAGGGGAAACCTGCCCAGCACAGTGTTGGATTCATGGAGAAGAAAACTGAGTTTTTGGTGAAGCCTGGGTGGGCCACCAGCCATGCTGAGGTCTTGCTGGGCTGACATACCCCAGACGGAAGCTACTTCATGGGGTGACCACTGAGTATCCCTGTGTCTCACAGGGACCCTGGGGACAATTTTGGGTGAGTCTGTGTGAAGAACTTTGTTTCTCCGTGGTTAATTTGGAATTGCACAGCTGACTGAATTTTTGAGACATTGCATTATAATTGTTCTTACTGCCTCCCCTTTTCCTCAAATAAAAGGTAGTTTTCTTGTCAAAGCTCTTAGTACCTGTGAGAGAGAGAGGAAAAATTATGCCTGCTGAGGTGACAGGGCAGATTTATTTTCATTTACGGGAGCCAGAAATAGACCAAATGTGATAAAAGCTACCTATTCTGTTTCACATTATAACAGATTAGGAGCATGCATATGGTCAGTTCGCTCATCTCAGCTACGGGGAGGGAGCTTCTGGCTGAGGGAGCAATAATTTCAACCATTCACATTGGATCAGTGGTTGTGCAAACACCGTACACAGATTTCACTGTATTTCACAGTGCTGAACATCTACTTCTGAGAAATATGGCCCTCTGAAGGTATTGTCAGCAACATATCCAGTGAGAACAGAAAATGAGTCTAGTGACATATCCAGAGTTTCTAATTGTACTTGAGGCTTTGTAGTTGGAATGGTTTGGCTTCATTACACATTTTTCACGTGTTTTTCCTGTCACTCTATATTATCTTTATTACACAATTTGTTGTCTTTATTGTTTTTATTTGACACATGATCAGCAGAGAGTAACTGCCATAAGAATGACTAAAGCTTTGGTAGGAAGAAGAAGGGGCTGTCTTTATATCCAGTATTTGTACAGCACTGTGAGCTATTGGGGCCTGATACAGAAAAGAGGCTTTCAGGCACGACCGCCAAATAAATAAGAGAAAGGTTGTCCCATGAGCAGCACAACTAATGAAATCTCTGGCTCCATTAGCTGAGTTTCTTGTAGGCTTGTGCCTTTATGCCCTTTTCCTTGTGATGACCTCTCCTCCCTGCACATGCTCCTGCGTCAACACAAAGGGCAAATGCCAGTGCGTGCAGAGGCCAGGCAGGGACCCTGCTTGCAAAGGGGCAGGTGAGGATGTGCTGGCTCCTTGGGCAGGTAGCTGCTGCCAGGTGGAGGGTGGCTGAGCTCTGCCTACCTTTCCTACAGCAATGACAGAAATTTGGGTCCATCTCCTTCACCTGACTTCCGTTTTCATGAAGACTGTTATTTTTTTGTTTTAAATGTTTCTGTCAAGTGTCACTGGAACTGGTCAAGAACTTCTTTAGGGGGGTACTGGGGAAACTGTCAGGCAGATTAATGGACAAATGGATAGGAAGTGCAACTGCATTACAGCCTTTCATTGGGAAACAGCAGCAATAACGGGCAGATGTTAAGTAGTTGCTACTAATATATGAGTAGCTTGCAAGTATTCGTGTTGTGGTTGGGTAATAGGATGCTGTAAAATAATAAGTGATCTCAGATATTATTTTTACATCCATATGATGGAGTCCTTCAGCTTTTTCTTTGTAAGCAAGAAAACTGAAGGACAAATGCTCAAGAAGAGAATTAACAGGAATATGATTAATCACAGTAAGTTCTACATTTGAGGATGCACAAAAGAAATTTGTGACATTGACTACATCATCAACTGTTGAATTCTGCCTCAAGTACTCTAAACTTGATTCTCAATGACATCTTGGAGAACTGATTAACCTTGCTGAAATGCTGAGTACAGGAAGACTCCTACCTGGGTTATTTGGTCCACTAAACTTTCTTCATTCCTCAGCTAAAGGTAGCAATGAAGTGATCTAGAAAAGGTTTATAAATGTTATTGACTCTGAATACTTTCTGGAAAATAGTTTTTTCTGAAGTTCTGCACTGAGGAAATTCACAAAGTGTTACTCAAAGCTTTCACTATTTCCTATAAATACATCACCTCCAAAACCCAAAGTATAACAGAGATGTCTTCAAAATACCAATTAAATCAAATGGAAAAATTCCAAACCCTCATTAGATTTTGGAGTAGACACTGTATTCTTAACTGAGACTCCATGAAAAAGGAAAATTATTTATCTAGTCTCCCCTGATTGTCTTTGGATCTGCAGAGGAAAAGAGTTTCCACTATGCTGGAACCAATCTTAGAATCATAAATTGCTTGAGTTGGAAGGGACCTTTAAAGGCCATCTGATCCAGCTCCCCTGCAATGCACAGGGACACCTACAGCCAGATCAGGGTGCTCAGAGCTCCCCCAGCCTGACCTTGAGTGTCTCGAGGGACGTGGCTTCCACCTCCTCTCTGGGCAACCTGTGCCAGTGCTTCACTACCCCGACCGTAAAAAACGTTTTCCTTATATTGAACCTAAATCTCCCCTCTTTCAGCTTGAAACCATTTCTCCTTGTCCTACCACCACAGGCTGAACGAGTCTATCCCCTTCTTTCTTATCAGGTCTCCCTGGAAAATCAGGAGACTCATATGCCTCTGTAAATCTCCTTGCAAAGAGGTAGACAACTGTTGTATCTGACTCACATATTTTATCAAGATTTCCATTGCTTGCTGTCCAGGAAAGCATACCTGCTGGGGAAAAAAAAATAAATAAATAAGGTTGCTGTCAAAAGACAACTCTTTAAATGATAATGGTAGAACATGGCATTTGACAAAGCAAATCCTGTGGAAAAGTATTTTTATAAAGGCAAATCCCTCAATGGTGAGAGTCAGCAGGTTAACCTTTCTCTGCATCACCTCAGAGAACGTCATGGCACTTCCAGACTCCCAAAGCGTCCTCAAAATATTGCGATATTCATCTGGACACACTGTCTGGACTGCTACGTCCTGATGGTGTTGGCAAAAATGGAAAGCATGGGAATAAGGGTAAAGGTGAGGACTTCCTTTCCATAACACTTTTGTTAAAATGTCTTACCTAGACAAAGAAGAACTGTAAAACAAAATGGTGTGTTGGTTTCCATCCATGATAGCTTTGGCATATTCACATACCTGGAGCTTGAAAATCTCTAGATTCAGAATGTCCCAGGATGGGGTAGGTGAGGCCACTAGAGAAAATTATGATTTGTCTCTTTTAGTAACATTTATTTTAAGATTTCATGTTAGGAGTATGAGGAGTGCTGGTGGTAGGTGTGAACATGAGCAGGCACACAGGGTGTGGGGAGTTTTCTCCCTCCATCAGCATTACCCACTGTGGGCAGCCTGATATCATCAGCTTCTCTTCCCACTAATCTCTGGCCAAGTCATTGCTGGTCATCTGCCCTCCAGATCACATGAATGATTGCTTCATGCCAAGGCTGTGAGGGTGATCTTAAAGCCTCTGTTGATCAGTGGATCAGTGCAGCATGGGAAGGGCTATCTGAGGCTGGTGAGCACATAGTTTCTTGACCTAGTCAACACCTGCTGGCATACATCTCCAGAAAACTGTATGTGGCTTGAGCTGAAATGTGGGATACACCAGGAATCACTAATTTTCCTTATTATTGTCTGCATCCCCATTCCCCAAGAAAATACGATTTATAGTTCAATCAGGGAATGGGAGTACTGTCAGGAGCTCAGTTTGCTGCAGCATTTCCCTCTTGCAACACAATGTTGCAGAACAAGAGGAGATATAGCCAACATACTCTGAAACAGTTCCTGTTTTAGTTAAGGATAAAGATTTATCTGAGGGCCTGACAGCTAATAAAATGCATGTTTTCTGTGCTCTTACATCAACACATTTAATGAGGGGTTCTTATGGGAAGGTTTTATGAGTTAGGTCTAAAATTATTTGCCTGACTCGATCTGATTTAGTGGCTGGTGATGTATCCTTTGCTTTACCGTCCTTTTACATTTTTGGGCATAATGGTCTGTTCTGTCTGCAATCTATCAGTAACAAAAAGAGTCCAGGCTTCCTGAAGTGAATTCAGGGAGGTGCTGTGGAATCTTTTTTACTACATGCCTACTTACTCATTTCCACTCTGTTGCTTTAAAAAGCTACTATGTGCAATATATCTGTCTTAAACACTCTTAAAATAAAACAATCTTTTTTTACAACTTTCATTATACTTGAAATTCAGATAGATTTCATTCTTGATTGTTAAAAGGTGACTCATTAAAGAGCATTTTTCCATCTGTCTGCAGAAACAATTTCGTATCTTCTCCTGAGGGGTTTAGGGTCAGTGGAACAATGGCTTTCTCTTGTATTAATAGGATTCTGATTGCATACGATGGTCTATTTTCTTTACCTTAATGAAGTTATTATATCCATTTGGCAGCAGCAAGAGATTTGGTGGAAATCCTCAAAATTTCAGAAGCATGACTTTTACGGCTTTTAGTAACAGTGAATGTATGGACTGAAATGAATTTCTACTGCGATCTTTTACCCTTTTAGAGGAAAAGTGCTGCACAGATAGAGTACAGTACAGTTCACTGGGTGAACTTTATCCCTGCTCAATCCCAAGTTTAGAAACAGCTTGAACATCCTCTCAAATTAATGTTTATTCTGAGCAGAATGCTCTTACCTTTTGGAGAGAGTGTAACACCTCCCAGAACTTATACATACAAGTGGTATTGGAGAGGAAAGGGGACAGCTATGCTGGAACCAGTTCCACATGTATAAGTAAATCTTCAAAATTCTTGCTCAAACTGAGGGGAATGGGAAGTTCCTATGTGTCTATGCTGGTCATTGACATGTTTTGGAAAAAAATGGCATAAGATCTGTGGCTGTCTCATGTCTCTGTACCATGAGTAAAGGTGACCATGTGGGAGGAACAGGAGGCTTTCTGAGTCTCAGAGGGAGGATAATGCCTCTGCACAGCTTGGATCATCGTGCTTATGCTTTTGTCTACATCAGCAAGACAGGAACAGATGTGTAGAAAGAATCACTTGGTGCTGCAGACTTGATAGCCGCATTGTGCATTTTGGAAGGATGACATCAGATAAGTGTGAGTCTGTTCCCATGCACTGCCATTAGCATCCAAGTGCGTGCAGTGCCCTCCTGGAGTGCAGCTTCATGCTTAGTCTGGCCCTTCATTAGGAGGCATGTCCACAGATCTGAGTGTAACATGCGTACTCCTTTCCCTGTGGCCGATCAGGGCACTCATGAGACAGACTCAGACCTGCAAGTTCCTTGGCTGGGGCAGGTACACATAAGACAACCACAGGATGTTTCATCAGTGTCCCTCAGCCAACCTCGCCCTTGGTTCTCTCTCAACAATCATGAGCTGAAAGAGTCCCAGACTCGTGGAAGAAACTGCGCTTTCCTCCCAGCAGTTGGCCTGTCACAAAAGACAAACTCAGTAACAATGATGGTTTTCTCAACATGAAGAACAAAAAGTGCAGACATCTAAGTAAAGAAGTAAAGGAGTGACAACCAAGCAGAGCAGCTGCAAGAGTGGCATCTTAATGGAATAATAGAAATGACATAGGACAACCGACTGCATCAGCCCAATACTACCAGAATCTGCCATTTGCATCTCTGTCTAAAACCACATGAAGCTGATGTTGAATTAATCTGCCATTTCTGTGGGTGGCTGTGCTGTGTGGTGGCTTCTAATGCATTCTGTGTCTCAGTGCTACTTGTTATCGTGAATAAGCAAACGGGAGAAGCATGTACGGCTGTAAAAAGCTGCCTTTTAAATATGTATTGCATGGCACAGTATTTCTTTAGACTGTCTTCCATAATCACAATACGCTGATTAGGGTTTTTGTTTTCTTTCCTTTTTTGGGAGTTTGCATCTCCCAAATCTAATTTAATCTCCTTTGAGTTAGCACTTTACATTTTTGTAGGGCTGTGCAGCATGAAGAAAGAAAGTGTATGAGATTCTGCATGCACTCATCTTAATAAAATAGAAAGACAGAACAAATAACCCGTCATTATTGTCTCATTGAGAGCAACTTCAGAAACCCACAACCATGTTTTTTTCTTAGCCGGTTTAAAACCGTAAGTGAATGCAACCAAAGATTGTACGAAACAACAGAACACTCTAGGCTGAAGTGGTGAGGAGTGGTAAAATCCTAGAGTCCTTCATACCAATACTGTGTGCCTGTTGGGATCTGCAGGTGTTCTTTGCAGGTGTATGTGTGAGGGAATCTATCATATTTTTGCCATGTGCTTTGCCTCAGTTTTATCTGCAACAAGCAGTTGGCACCACCCTCAAGACGCTCTGGCTTCACGCCTTTCATGAAAGCCTGTATTAAATTTGCTTCCTGATGAGCACAAAATAACAAACCCCAAACCCCCTCCAATCCAATTAAAGTACAATGCTATTTATTGTGAATGCATGATGATCAAAACAGAAAACATGCAAATAACAATGCACCGTTTTGAACGCACCCAATGAAAATAGAAAGGTACTTCAGAAATGCTACAATAGAGGCTAAATATACCGTTAGCATAAATGAACCAGTGCATTACAAGTGTAACACCTACGTACTTTAAACTGTGTAATACAGGCATCTTTTTGCCCACTAACAAAGCATCTATAAAGATCTTGCAGAAACATATGTTTGAGGAGAACGTCGTATGCACAAGAGGCAAAGTAAGAACACCCATAATTCACACACATATTGATGGTTTGTAATAGCTAAAAGGATAACAAAAAGTGAGATCCATTTTGCTGAAGTGTGTTAGGATTTAACCCAGTCTGCTACAAATTGAGGTCTTGTGCGCTGAGAAAAATCTTGCTTTGCTCCCCTTACTCTCCAGAGCACAGTGCAGGTTTTGCACTGTTGGAAAGGAGGCTTGCCAACAACTGCACTATCGTTTTGGTCTGGCTTAGAAAATTATTGATAACTGACAAAACATCTCATACACGCTTACTAAAATGGCAGCCATTCAAATGCCTGGGTGATGCTGGAAGAAATATCACAAGGTGCAAACAAGACACGTAAAGGTCATTAAGATAAAGAGGACAATCTCCTTTCCTTCTCATGGGCCCTTTGCGCTGGATAAACAGGTGAGAGAAGCTTTCTCCTACCCTAGCCCTAACCAGCTATTAAAGGCTCTGGATCAAGCTGTAGGATGATTGCACAGACAGGATGTTTACTGTCTGGGGGAGAGCAGAGGACTGATGGAAGAGGAATGGACAAGGGAAGCAGTGAACCAGCACTTGAGATATCTGTGCTGATGCAGTGGTAGCCTGTTCACAGCCTATGAGGGCTGATCACCGTTTTTAACCAGCCTTGCAGAACTGCCCATGTTAGCTAAGGGGCTGCTGAACCCCTCAGAACTGGCATGGATCTGTTCCAGAAGAGATATTGACTCCACCCAGCACATCACTTGTGCTGTTTACGGAATGTCAATACAACAAACAGGCAGATACTTCAAACTGTGAGTCATTGCTAGAGAGAGATGTAGTTAACAGGAATATCCATCTGGTGGTTGCTTGGTGTGAAACATCCTTTATGGGCTAGTCTTTGTACTTAAGAAGTGTCTCATTATGTATATCCAAACTTAACTGCATTCCGGTGTTGATGCAGTGTAGGAAATCTTCCTAATATATAGTCCCATTTGAAAACTGCATACAGACTTGCAGGTACTTTCAACATATTTATTTGTTCTTCTCTGCAGATGGTGCTCGGCAAAAATTTCAGTCTCTACATCAAGCCTCAAATTCTTCCAGTTAAAGGAGTTAAAAATATAAACTGTGAAAGTCACAAAGTAGGATTTAAAAAGTCAGCACTCATGGAAATACTGAGGGTAGAAATCCTTTGTATGCATTCATAGGCGACTTCCTTCTCCAGTCATCTGTCTAGATGCCATACTGCTATTTCTTCTTTTAGAAGAAACTTTGAAAGATCAGCAAAAACTCAGAGAATCATTTTTAGGTAAGTCTGAAACAGAAATAAATATATCCACTGCCAATGATGGAACTACAAAGTTAAAATCTACAAAAGCTGGTGTAACTGGGGCACGATAGCAATGAGTGGATCATGAAGAATTATGCTTTATAATATTCTCACACTCACTTTAAGTACGGGGAAAAGCGGATTTTTGTACAGTAAATTCTCTTGAATCTGAGAATGCTATAGTCTTGGAAAGCTAAAGTAGATTTGCCTGCATCGCATAAAAACTCTTAAATTAATCCTCAGCCAAACCTAAGCTTTTCTATGGATAGCTGATGTAGGTTTTAAATAGCTTTTCATGTAATCAATATAGTAAATGGTTCGTCAAGAAATCTGCAGTTAGATGTTGTACTGTTTCGTTAGAAGTAAGCTGTTCTGTCAGATTCATAAAACACCAAGTTTGATTTGTATAGTACTGCTACTGACTTGTAAGGTGTCTTCTTAGAAATTAGACACGTGGTATATATTTGTGTGGGTGTATATGTATGTATATATATACATATATTTAAGGGAGCAGGTTTTGAAGTTGCATTCTGCTTTAGTAACTCCATCTACAAAATTAAGGCGGTAACACTTGGGCACCTAGATCACCGGGTCATTTTGGTGTCCGATGAGATAACACCTTTGCATAGGTTTGGGCATGTTAAGAGCTATGCAGTCGTAAAGTAGCAGTATTAGGATTTGTGGTACCTACTAGTAGACTGTGACTCAACGAGTTGTTAGGGAGACCATTAAGATGATACCCAGAACCATGAAGAGCTAATGAGACGTGGAGCCAGTGAGGACTGAGAGAGATTGCTGGCTGTGAAGAACAGAGGGCAGTTTGTCCCTTGACCAATGTTTGTCTCACCTGTTCTTTCATCTTACTGTGAAGAATAGCCTATAGTACCATTGTGTGATCTCTTCCACTGCTTTACTGCCCTTAGGTGTACTTGAATATACTGCACACTGACATGGTGCTTCTTCCTAGCATCAGATCCTGATTGATGCATGCGGAGGAATGCACTTCATTTTGCTTCCATGTTTTGGAAACTCCCTTTATAAAAAAGTGATTTGGGGGAAATAAAAGCTAGCAAATTTCCTTACACTCATAATTTTGGGGAAGAAGTATCTGATATCTGTAGAGCAGATATCAACCTCATATTTATTTGTCTGTTTTTCAGACCACTGGTGCACTTTGGGAATAGTTTTTTTGGAAAGCTGTTAGTTTCACGGCTGCAGTAATATTTCAGAAAGCTTCAGATATTTTCAGAGATTTAGTAAATCTATGAAAATCTGCTTTCTCAACATCATTTGCAGTGCAGTTACATTTTATTAATGCTTTGAGACAGGAGAGCTATATTGCCATATTGAAAGTGAGTTAAATGTTATGTGAGTAATAGGTCTTGTTTTTCTATAACTGTAATAGAAATGAAGCTTTTTCATTATTATTGCTTAGATATCACAGAGCTACATATTTGTTTTTGTCTCCTTTGGATACTTAAGCATTATGTTAGCTTGGGTGCTGTGGGCAGAAATCAAATAGAAAGTGTTACTGTTGGTGAATAATCCCTGGGAACACATGAAGTGTGAATTGAACTTCACATTTAGTAAACCTTTTTCTCTCTCCTTTGAAAAAACAGAATCCCTGTGTGCTAAGGGTACGCTAAGCCCTGGGGACTTCAGCCAGGGCTGCATCCTGATGGTGGCTGCACCCAGCAGCGAGAGTAGGCTGCAAAGGAGATGCAGTGCAGCGCTGCTAGAGGAAATGCATCTTCGTCCTGCTGGTCAGTCCAGGCCAGGCCAGCTCTTGGCAGTAAAAATGACCATATGACCACGACAAATTCTTCTGCCTGTCTTAATGGACCTCTGCTAATTGCTGGCTCAGGACGCTGCTCTGACCTTGCAGGGCATGGCTTGGGAGGTGCAGTAAAACTAAATGCACTGGCCAAACTGTATGCTCAAATTTTGTTTGTTTTCTACTTGCTCTCTTTATGCAAGACCTGCGTGGATAAGTGCTATGTTTGCTAATGAAAAGGTACAGTTTAATCACAGTTACAGTCCTTCTTTCTCAAGCTGAAATGCCTAACTTTTTGGCTTGTTAAATTTCCTTATGTTTTCAAAAGAAGAAATAATGGCTGTATCTCAAAGCCCGAAGATACGGTAAACGTGGGACAGTGTCTGCGGTTATGGCTGTCACATGAGCATTGCCCGAAGTGCTCTTCTCTCCTCCTGGCTGTGTCACCCCAAGGGTTGGGTGGCCCTCACAGCAACCTAGCTGTGTACAGGTCCCCAGCAGCTGGCCTGTAAGCCCTGTGTATACATCATAGCGAAACTGCTGCTGTAAAATCTTCTCAGTTCACTCCTGGCTTTGTGAACACCGTGTTACTCTTCTGGTCCACCTCCTTAGCTCCTTCATTTTCTGACTTTGCTTCTTTATCTCTCTTTTTTTTTTATCCTAATGAGTCACGACATGTTTTACCATTTGCCTTGAAGTACCCTTCCCGATTTTATTAGAATGAAAATACAGGCTTCTTATATGTTAAAAATAAAATTTTAATGTTCTGATTAAAACTTTGCACTTTACTGGAACTCACCAGGACTGCAGAAGAATGCTAAGATCTAATCCTTTTTCATTTAAGCTAGCAGGATGAAACTTCAACACAATAATAATAATAAAAGCTTTTGAAGTGCCTGGGACGACTTGTATTTTTCCTTCATCTTTTCACGTTTATATTTTGGCTTGCTTGTCAGTTCCCTTTGGGACATGCACTTCATTTTAAGTGTGCATTATCCCGGACCGTGCTTACTCCGGGATTTATTTGAAGGCAAACTGTGTTAAATTACGATGCTGCATTATTAACAGGCCATATGGGCATCAGGCTTGAGAGAGAGAAGCTTAACCAGAACACAGGAAAACAATCTTCCAGATCCTTCCTTCCTTTCCCTAATACATAATCCTGGGTGCTGGAAAGAGATAAAATATTTGAATACAGTAGCGGAGGACCGTAAGGGACAGCGTATTGTTAAACGTCTCTGGGAGAGCTGTGTGTACAGCCATCACCTCTGCTGGCTGGCCAGCATCTTGCCCAGCATCCTTTTAAAGCAAGACTACTTAAAAATGTTTTATAACCTGAAATAGGCAGCAAGAAGCAATTCTTTTTATTTTTTTCTTCTCGGTAAAGCTCATACTCTTGCTTGCTGCTACTTACCCAGCTTTATTCCAGTTTCACTGAACATCAGAGGAGCCTCAGCAGCAGAGACAGAGGCACATCCCCTTCTGATGCGTGCGAGCCCACCCCGGTGGTGTCCGAGGGCTCTTGCTGAGGCACAGCCCTGCTCCTCAGCTGCATGTGTTGTGCTGGCAGCCACAGGGTTGCGCTTGCTGCCAAGCTGTTCCTGTTGGGTAGAGGAGGTGTTTTGTTTACCCAAATCATATTATCTGCAATATTTCCAGCCCTGCAGAAACAGCGCAATCCGGGATGGCAGTACTGGGGAGAGAGAGCTGCTGTGGCAGCAGCAGTGGCTGTTTTTCTGTGGGTGAATTTGAAAGCTTTTTAAAAACCTCTCTTGCTTTGCAGAATTTTTCTTACCCCTGAAATGTTCTCCACGCAACTGCAAGCTTTAATCACTGAGCATGAGATATCAGCGATTTCACAGTAGATATAACTTGATGTCCACTGCAAGAACTGATTCCTTACATTTAATTATTTTTTTCTTTGACAAATAATTTAAAATCATGGTAGGTAAAGATTAAGAAATATTATATTTATTTCAGAATATTTGATGAGATTATGAGATAACACTAAGCAGCACATTTTTGGTGCCAAAATTTTAAACAAGAGGCAGAGTGCTGAGCTGATGGATGCTTACTGGCCAAGCAGCACTCACTCAGGTGCCAAATGAATGCTGACAAGAGTAGTCTTTTCTGACAGTAAAGGGATTATTTCTCCATTTTATTTTATTCAGCTAGTTCAGGTCAATGCCTGGTTCACTCACAGCGTGGCAGCCAATTGGTATTGTAAAAAGCAGAAAAGCTTGTTTGCTTCTCTTTAAGTAATGGGCAGAAGCTGGATCCTAGAGTCTAAGAGCTACTGGCCTGAAAATCCTCAAAATGCTGTTACTCAGAAATCATCAGTTCAGATCCTCTCCTCATGCACTTAAAAGAGAACTAACACATTGCTTTCCTTCTGATTTACCAAAATTGGATACAAAAAAAATGGCTGATTGACATCTGTGAACACAACCTTTACAAGAACTTTCTTAAACTGATAGAAACGATCAGTTAATTAAAAAAGGAATGAACCACTCTGAGTGCACTAAGAAGGCTGTGGTAGACAGATGTATAAATAACTGCAAAGATACAAAGTTTTGCCAAATGGGAATGTCAAATTCCAGCAGAAATGCCAAATATCAACATTGGTGTAAAACTGTATTTGCAGGTTACGACTCCTGTTCCCAGTTATTTTACAGTTTATTCTTCTGTTTCTTATGAAATCAGCCCTTTGGAAGTGCCTAGACCAGCATAAACTGTGCAGAAGATCAGGGAGTTGTTCTGAGGTTGCAGAATTATGCAGCTGTAAAGCTGCACATGTGAGGATGGGGAGAACTTTGCTTTTGATATTTGGTGAAACAGCTAGAGATTTCACTGCCTTGGGATGCGGACTCACATCCGGGAGACCAAAAAATTGTACCTGCTTACACACTTTTTTTTTCCATGCTAAGAGAGTCCACAAACACGTAGATGAGGGTGATTCATTTAATCGATTACTTTTTGAGGTCCTTTTTACAAGGTCCCTTACTGTCAGCTGTCGTAGCAGTGAACAGCCATGGGAAAAGAGGAAGGACTTTGCATGGATAATTAAAAGGAAACATGAGGCAAAAATTAATGGTGAGCTTTCACAGTGGTAGAAGGTCATGAGCAGAGTCCTGCAGGAATTTGTGTGTGGAGCTCATGCTGTTCAACATGTTCATAATGATCTGAAAATGGAAAAAAAGCGGTGACAATACTCACTGATCATACTAAGTTATTCAGAGCAGTAAATGCAAGGCTAACTGTGAGAACTCCAGAAGGACATTACGAGAATAAATGATAGGATGATGAAGTGGTCAGTGAAATTCATTGTCAGGAAACCCGAAATTGTGCATGTGGGAAAAACAACACTAATTTCACATACAAAACGATGGCCTCTAAGGCGATTGCTGCCTCACAGGAATGAGCTCTTAGGTTTCCGATAATTTGTTGAATGAAAACAGCATCACAGTGCTTATTATTGATCACACTAGCACATTGAAAATTGGGATTTGTTAAGAAAAGTGTAAAGATCAGAAGAGAATGTGGCATGCAGGCATCACGCCGTGCCTGCGTCCTAAATGTGTATTTGCATCTGGTCCTCTCAGCTCAGAAAGGGTGCAGCTGATGTAGAAAGAATACCAAGGAGGACAACATGGATAATCGGAGGGATGGAATGGCTTCTGTTCGAGCAATGATTCTCCAGGTTGAGAAAGGAATGACAACAAAGGGATACGAGAGGTGCATTAAATCACTAGTGACAAGGAGAGAGTGAACAGGGAACGACTGCTCACTGACTCTTCCAATAAGAGACTAGGACAGCTCAAAGACTAGGACAGCTCAAACGAGACAGCCACAGCCACCCCTGTAGCTTACTGCAGGAGATAATCCTTCACACAGGGAGCAGTACAGGTGTGGGATCTTGAGCTGCTTAGTATGCTCACAGGTTACGCTGGCTAACAATGCTACTGGACAAATTGTTGGGAGTAAAATCCATTGAGACCTATTAAATACAAAATACTAGAAAGACTCTAAGCTGAAAATTGCTTGAAGGGGACTTGTTTTACAGGAAAGAATGTCACTTGGCACACCATTGCACAGTTGATATCTGCCACTGGTTACTTTGGGAACAGGAGCTGGCTAGACGGACCTGTGGTCTGGTGGATTATGCCTGTATGTATGTATGCAGGAGAATGTATTGTACCTGAAGAACACCTTTACAGGGCAGACAGAAGAGAAATGTGTCCCCAACGGGCTGCTTTCCTTTCTCCATCTTCTCCTATAGGAACCCTGATATGAAATCTCAGCGAAAATCAATGTTAAACTTTAAAGTTCACAGACAAATTCTTTTGTGTGCAGAGCAGCTGGTGGTACTAAAAGAAAATCAAATCTGCTCGCAATGAAAGCGATTAGGTATTAAAAGCACTTGGGGAGAAATTCAGCGAAATATTTGGATGACTGTGAGAGTTCCGCTGCTGCCCACGTATCAGCTGTGAGCAGGGAATTCAATCAGCATCAGCAGCTCCTGCATCGATGATGTGTTGGTGGGTCTCAAATGGCAAAGAGGTTCCCATGTGGCTGAAGAGCAGCTCCCAGTTCCCCCTTTCCATACACACGAGCTGGCATGCAATAACCCAGTGTCACCCCTGGCTGACAGTCCTCAGTTGTATTCTCCTCCCCTCTTTCCTCTTTGGTGCTTTTCCTCAGCCAGATTGATACTTCTTCATTAATCTTTACCCTTATATTAAAAAGGCTGATTCCTTCTCCTTGGCTATTAAATGCAATTTAAGTCTATACATCGGTCAATGCTGGCATGACAGAGGAGAAAGTATGATGTGTTCAATTCTGGGAGAAAAGGTGTAGAAATCCCACTGGCATTGGGTAACATGAATTAAAACATCACTGGCACCTTGCTTAAGACACTGTTTCAGGCCTTCTGCCTGGTCTCATTTCTCATCTTTCCTCTACCCTATTTATAGGTGAGGACAATAATGTTACAAATCTACCTCAGAAGACTAGTGTTAGGATTAATGTTTCTGCAGGTGCTGGAAGATGGTGTGTAACTGATAAATATTAAGAGACAGATGGACTGAGTCCAAAATCTCAGCGCAGGACTCACATTATTGGGAGTTTGGAACATTTGAGTTTGTTACCCTCCTCGCCTTCTCTATGGGACTCTTTTTTTTTTTTTTTTCTGCTTTGTCATTCTGTTCTTCCTGTGATGGTTTAACCCACTCTTCCCTTTCTCCCAAGTGTTGCCTCCCCTCACTACCACTCCCCTCTATTTGCCTTAGAAACCCCCACATTTCTAATTTTTCCCACCTGATGGACCTGTGGCATGTAGAGCAGCCATGTAGGATGTGATCCCCTCCCCACCACGGCCCTGGAGGTGTGGGCACTTCTGAGTGACTGTCATCCTTATGGAGGACCTGCAGGCCTCCCTGTATTTCCAGTACAGGGACAATGCATTTCTTTTAATTTTTACTTCCTGGGTGAGTGGAATGAATAGCTTTTGATTTGGTAGCACCATGCAGACTGGAGAAATACACAGTGACTAACTCTTAGCCTGCATTTTGAATGGCTGCATTGTTCCCTTTATTGATATTTTAATACATGTGTTTTTCATTCCACCATGCTGACTGGAGCTGACCATGGCCCCTTATATCCTTGGGATGATTAAATTGCTCCCTGTATACCTGCTCCTTAGTTCCCTATTCATTACAAACTCACATTAGCTTCTAAAGCCAGGCTTCCTTGGTAATTGCAATTTGGTATGAAAGAAACATCCACTTCCATTCTGTGCTAATTATTATATTTAATCTGGATCTTTCCATAATGCAGAGAGCCAATTGTCCATCTTTTGTAAAACTGAAGGCAGTTCTTCCCACCTCTGTGCCTTGGACTGCTGTCGTTCTTTTCCTCTCCTGCACCGTACACTGAAGAACAGTACAATCTCACATTGGCCTTTCTTTTTTAACCACAGCTTGGCAATAGCACGTCGTTCTGTTATGTCTGCTTACCCTCTGATGATGGTTGTCTACACAAAAGCAGAGAAGTGTTAGAAATGGATTGTACTTCCCCAGAGAGACATGGAGTTTTCATTTGGCTTTGCTTCTCCATTGTTGCTGTTTCGTAATGAATTTGTGCTAAGAAACATCTTGTCTGAAAAACCACATTTAGAATTAGAGCGGGGAGCAACACATCGCTTGCACCTTTTGTTTCACATTTCTGGGATGTGTTAACAACAAGCAGTGGAATTATTTGTCTGGCAAATTTAGTACCTGAGACCACAGCAGGGCTTAACAATGTTTTTGACTTGCTTTGTTTTAGACAATAGGTGGTAATAAACCAGAGAGCACACACAGCACACTTCTCCTGGGTCTGTGTTGTCTCCAGGTCACTGCTAAAGCAGCCATTAGGCCTGGAGCTGTTGTTACTTCTCCAGCCTACACAGGTTTATTCCACCCCCACAACTGCTCCTAGCAAGACAATCTCTCCTGGCAGTCTTCTAGGCAGTGTTTCATGCACAGTGCTGCATGTCATATGACCAAGTGCATGGCCCTGTGGTGCTCCGTAGGGAGGTGTTTTCCTGGTCATAGTCGCAGCGTTCATAGTCCGAAAGAAAATCTGCCAATGTGGAGTCCCATCCCACTACGACTTTTGCTGGATGCTCAAGGGGTGGACACAAGCTGGCTCTTTCTGCTGGACTATGGTTATGATTCCTCTGGAGAGTGAAATCTCTCCAGCAAGATGGGGACAGAAACCCCTCTGCTGTCTCCAGTGATTCTGGTCCCACAGGTGTAGGAAGACTGCAGCTGGAGAAGGGGCCATCCCACTTCCCCTTGTCCCCAAGGCCTTATGTAACCCTCGGTCACCAAAGACTGTCCCCCAGGACCTGCAGGCATCAGAGGAAAAGGCAGAGAGACTGCTTTCAAATAGGCTGCTCTTCCTTGCCATCCCCTTCTCTGGCTGCTGACTTACATGCAGAGCGAGTGTGAGACAATGACAGAACAGAACTGACACGTAGTTGGCACTGATACCTATGAGTGCTCGAAATGCAAAGCACTGGAGACATTCTGAAATAATGGATAGCTTGTTCCCGGCACTAGTTTATCAGAACAGGCTTTATTAAAAAATTCACATTACTGACCAGAACATCGGTGATCATATACCTATTTTTTCGTTGCGTTATGCTAACATTAAATCAATACAAATTCAGCGATTTCTCCAAATGCAGTGGCATGAGCTAACACAATGCAGTGTCACAGTCGTGCATCAGCCTTCCATGAGAGTCTTTAATAAAACTTGGGAAATACATAGATGAAGACTAGCCTAAAATTCTTTTACTTAGAGATCATTTAGGGAGGTCATACCTGTGGGCTGAAATCCAGGGACTCCACAGTCCTTGCCTTAGCTTTGTAAGTGATCCTTTCTGATCTTTGAGTGAGCTAAAAAAGTTCTTATCAAGTCAAGGCTATTTAAAAGACAAAGCATAACAAATAATCATTAAAAAAATAGGTATATTAAGTACACAGAGTAGTACAGTGACAATGGCAATAAGAGGCAGTCACAGCGTTGTTTTCTGCCAAACCACTTGAGCCTGTGGGCTCTGGGGGTGGGATTTCCGAGTACAGCCCTTTTAGGGCCCAGGTGGGAATTTCTCCTTCACTTTCTGAATCCTTACGCAGAACAAACTAGGGGGTGGGTGATGCAGTCCAATGCAGCAGAGGGAAGATAAGTGGTGCATTGGGGAAACTAGGAGGACTGCCAGTGCTGTAATCAGGAGACAGCTGGACTCCCTGCAAGCCAGTTCCCCCAGGAACCAAACCAGGAGAAGCCAAAACAAATAAACAAAGCAGCATGTCTCTTATGAGACAGACTTACAGAGTCTTCTTCCTTCCTGGGAAAGAATAGCTTCCAGAAAGCTTTCCAAAAGAAACAGCGGTTTCACTCAAGGCTTCAGCCCAACACGCCGTTGGGAATGACAGGGCAACAAAGCAGAGAAACTTGAGGCTGTTTTAGAGAGGAAAGAGAGCAAAGTCATCGGTGAGCAAAGGGATTGCTGAAGATGGTAGGCTCACCTGCAAGGACTGACTTCAGGAAGAGCACTGCTGTGGGATTGACACATTTATTCTTTTCTCTGCTCGACCATGGTGCAAGATTTCATCATACTCGTGAGAAATCAATATTGCACTCCTGCCCTGAACCAGCAAGCAACCATATGTTTAAGTACAAACCGGTAAAAATAACTATGTTATTAAATCTAAAGAGGAGATGTTAAGTCCTGCAAGTCATATTTGACAAGATGGAAATCAGCTTATTAAAGCAGACTGTTCACGCAGCTTCACTGTTTTTGAGACTTTTATATTCATTTTTCCTACAAGAAAGGAAAACAAAGGTAAATGTTATTCAAATTTGCCAAGATGTTACATATTTTTTGAAAAACAACCACAGAAGTCTTAAGAATATGATACACTATGTCACCTTCACTGTGCATTAGCTGTGCTTGTGCCTCTCTCCAGGAGCACAGTGCTTCAGCAGTTTGAAGAGGCCCTGGAACAACAACAGCAGTTTTCATCGCATTTAAAGAAAAAAAATGATGATATTATCACCTGAACTCAGGCGTTCACCGTTTCACTTTGATGCAGGATATAATGAGATATCCTATGGCTGTTTCCGTCTCCTTCAAAACCTGTGGATGATAACCACAGCATCGCAAACTCAGCAGGGCTCAATTTGTGGAGCTTTCAGCTAATTAAACCCTGCAGTCTGCGTTGGTTGGAAGCAAACATCTTGTTCGGGTTTGTTTGGGTGTTTAACAAGAGGAAAATTAATAAATATCCAGGCTGAGTTCATTACAGCAGATTTTTTTGTTTTCTCTCAGCTATGCCTGACCCCAGTGTCTTCATTTGTTGTGTGAGTTTAGAAAACTTCAGGCAGGGTGGTGTGACAGTGGCTAAGTGGGAGGAGGTTTCTGTTATAAATATGAACCAAGTAATCTTAGGGCCAAGTTCTTGGAAACATAAGCCTGAGAACTCATCAGTCATTGTAAATATTTTGCACAGCTTTTACTGTTAACTCTGTATAATAATTGGCATATCTACACAAACAGGAATGTGATTATAGCACTAGGACACAGCCCGGTTTTTACTTAGTTAGTAGAAGCAACGGCAGTGGTGGTCTGTCAGTAACTCAGACTTCAGGATAAGTTCCCAGACAGAACTCAAGGTCCCTACGTGTCCCCTTCTGAAGTCTGTCCTTGCATTTCTGTCACCTATGGCAGAGTGAACGTACTGCTGGCTTCCTCTGCCTGCTCTACAGTTGCCCCTTTGCAGCAACGAAGATAAACTCGAGGTCCAGCTTTTTTTGAATGTCATTATAAGGTCATAGTAAATACATATTTGATAAAGAAAAGCTTTTACTTTTTTATGCTCGTATTTATTTTCTCATTCCCTGCTCCAAAATACGTCGGGAAAAATGAACGTCGATTTTGTGTGCAGGCTGTCTTGGCAATGGTCTTACTGCAGAGAGGGGAAACCATCAGAGCAGAGTTTCTGGCTTAGCTCTGAAAGGTACAGAATTGAATCACTATCAAATTCAGACTCTAGCTCTGAAAAGGTGCTCCTTGTCTGCCAGAAGAAATTCAAGTGGCAATAGAAGATATGAAGTCTTGATTGTCTTATGAAGAATTTATGACCGAATGCACATTCAGTGGTATTTTGGGATAATGAGAATTAATATTCATAGACAATCTTAAATGAGAACTTGTAACCAGAAAAAAAAGTATGTTTGATTTCTGTAATGATAATGTTCTTTCACAGCTGCTTTTGTGAGTGGGGAATAATTTTGCAACACTATAACTGATATAGACTTTCTAGTTTGTGGTAAAATTACAAAGTAAATGTTTCCTCCAAAGAACTCCAGAGCTGTTTATGGGAGCTGGAGGCACACTCCCGAGATGTGAGGTTGGAGTTCTGATGTGTTGCAATATTGTAAATTGGTGTAATTTCACTGCACTGCCTTCAGCATGCTTCCATCCTATGGAAGATATCATTATAAGAAAAAAATGATGTGGCTTGTCTTAAAGTTTTAGTAAAATGAATTCGTGCTAAGATGGCCGTATCTTTTTTCCACATATATCATTAGATCCTATATGCTTATTTACCCACAGATATATTTTTTCTACTCTAATGGGAAATTTCTGCAGAAAGAAAATCCTTGAATGCGAAAAGGCCAGAGGCTGGTACAAAATAAACAGAAGATAAAGATCAAATACAAAACCATGGTGTAAAAAGATAAGAGACGACATAGTTTCAGAATAAAATATTTAGATAAGGATTATTTGGGATGCTGCAGAGGAAGGAAGAGAAGGGATTAACTAAAAAGATGTGTTCGTCTTCACACTGAATTTTTCCCCATGTTTCTCATTCCCCTTCATCTACCTGTAACATGTTTGCGTTTCCAGTCTCCTTATATCTACACACGGTGCCCATCACTTAGTGCTGCAGGAGGTACCACTGCAAAGAATTCTGACCTGGCTTGTTTTTTAACAAGAAGGAAGGAGTCTTAACTATACTTCTTTCCTATAGCGGGCGAATTCTAGATTAAGAACATGTGTTTATTGTATTCATGCATTTATTGTAGAAATCCAAACACAGGAAAATGAGATTTTGCCACTGGGAACAGGCAGTTTTTTGGTACTTTTTCAGGCACTACATATTCTATCTTTAATTTCTGAGTGGAAGCCAGGACTTCATTCTGTGAAAGGTTTTATGGTCAGAAGAAGATAAATAATTTTTTCAAACTGTTTAAAAAAGTGATGTTTGAAGTAGCACTTCTTATAATTTGAATGGAATTTGTTCGTCAGTGCTGTCAGAAGAAGTAACCTTATCATTTTTATTCGATAGTAAATTGCTGTAATATTTGAGATGTAGCATTTCAAGGCACAGGAGCTGTTATTTGTAATATACTGAGCTGATGGTCCAATTTGAAAGCTAACAGTAATTTTTATAGCTGCAGTAAAACACCTTCCAAGAGCCCCGTAAGAGATCTGATACTAGATTTATCTTTATTAAATGGCTGTGTGTATATAAATATGTATACATAATATATATTACAAATGAGCATGGTTATTAGAGATTGCAGAGCGAATCATCTAGAACAGATTCAAAAACTTGACTCAAAAGTCTTCTTTAACCCATGAGCCATAGATACATAGTGTAGTTCAATGGTCATAGAGCAGCCCCTAGAAGAATTCACTTAGGTTTTAAGCCCATCTTTCCCAACCCACGTTGTCTGAACCTGGCAATTGAGTGGCCTTAAGCTGGCAAAGCAGCTCATTGCAGCAGCACTTTGCTTCACCAGGCCTCTGACTGCTGTGACATTGCAAGGCCTACCAGCTCAGCCAAGCTAGCATGGCCTTCAGCTGATCAGCCTCTGGGACACCTGCTGCCCATGCACCCAGGCAGAGGGTAGGGATGTCAGTGGGGAAAAGCCCTGTGCTGTTGTTTCTGCCTGGCTACGCACGGAAAAGTGCTGGAGGTTTTGTCTGGAAGACGGGTCTTGTCAGAGGTGGTGGCGACCATCACTGGGGCGGTGGAATGGTCAGATCCCCTTGGGGACCCCACCGGTGCCAGGTCCCAGGGCTGGATGGAGTCGCTGAGGCAGCAGGAGCAGGCAGGCTCGCTCTCCAAGGCTCTTCTCTCAGCTCTGCCCTTCATCTCACCCTGGCCCTTCCTTGGCAGAGGCAGCTCAGCGCTGCCCTGCCATGCTCCAGCTAACCTCCTCCCTCTTGGTAGGGGAAGCTCAGGCCGCAGCGGGGTGCCAGGAACAGCTGTGACTGCGGGAGCCCGTCCAGGCTCTTTCAGGGCAAAGTCAAAAGGCTGCTTTAAATGACTGCTGCAGACATACTTTTGAGCCTTCTGTCCTTGGGATTACAAGGGAATGCTATTCTGTCTTAGATAAAAGGAGAGACTTATCTTTTTTCAAGGTTGGCTTTACCAAAGGGTCGAACATGTAACCCCGAATTGTCCTGAAGCTGCTGGGATTCTTGCAACAATCAGGGGAAACGTTCCGAATCTGGAGACATTTCTGCATGGTTCCTAAGACTTTTTTTCTCCCTTTTCCCCAAAAAACCAAAGCAGTGGAAACAAACAAACAAACAAATCAAATTCCAACAATACTTTTGTGCTGCAAGGCAGATATCGAGTGCTGCCTCTGTCTGAGCCTGCCCTGGATGGTTCAGGTTCCTCGGTGCTTGCACTTCGTTGCCTTATTCAAGAAGAACCTGGCTGTTATGAAGTGCATGTCCCGGCAGACTGCACTGCATGTTTGCTGGCTGACTTCTGTGCAGACCTTTTGTCCTGTTAGTGTTCTTAGGAGATGCTAGCTGTTGCCTACAGATGGGCACCCCTGCTCTTCATGCATACCCTGTGCCCAGGTCTATACGGAAGAATCTCAGCAGCCGCTGGCTGATTCACAGGCAGCACAGGCATTTTGAACCTGGGTTAGCAGGAACTGCAGAGTACCAGGGCCCTGCTCCCTACCCCGTGCACGTGCTTGGGAGTCTGTTTCACCGATGTGTTCAGAGCCCGAACAGCCAGTAAGCAAGTTTTATATCCTAATGGCTTCTAAATTGCTGATGAATTAACGGAAAGGGAAAATGAGCTGGAAATGCTGACAACGCAGGTATGTATTTCAGGAAAGCACAGAAGAAAAGAGTCTTTTCAGTCCTAGAAAAGGATGATAACCATGATGTAACAGAATATTGAGATTCTGAGGCATGAACCACATACATTTTCAGATCATTGGACAGCTGTAACTGCATTAGTGTCTTTTTGTCACTGAGCAGAGATAACCATACTGTACTTAACAACCTACAACTGATGAGTATCAAGAGGCTTGATTAATAAGTGTAATGTGCTTACCAGCTGATGAGGGCTGTTAACAAGTGCTAGGTATTGTCACGCTTAATTGAGGGGTGCCTAACATTATAGCCATAAACTGGGAGATGCTCAGATACTACTGAGAACTGTGTAAGAGAGTTAGACAGACTATCACTCAAACATTGCTGAACTGCACAATTAAGGGACTATTTATGTCCATAAGCTGCATTTTTCTGTTTTGATATTGATTAGAACAGGTGACCTCTTGCTAACTGTGGTCTTACACAATCCCTTTGCTCTACAATGGGGACTTAGGAATATGTGTATGAGAAATATCTTATTAATTAAACACTACAATGCTGTGTGGGCTCTTCATCTGTCGATAGATATAAAAGGATGCATGCCCTGAGGTGTGCACATAGCCTGCAGATTGACAGGCTGTGGGGAGATAATTTAGTGTGCTCAGCAGAGGAAGCAGCCTAACCAAGGCAGCCGTCACCTCACCTGGAGCTGCTGGGACACCCAGCCTGGTTTGGAGCTCCAGTGTCTCTATGTTGTAGTACAGCATATAGAGGAGATGTATCCTAACACCAGGTTTTGGGAGGTAATCTAAGGGCTCACCTTTGCATTCATGTCTAGGAGGGGTGAGAAACAGCATCTGAGAGAGAAAATCTAGGCAGGGCTGATGGAGACACTCACCCCAGGGATGGCAATGGATAGACTGAGAAATCCTTTGTCTTCTTCTCTTGGGACACTTGTTGACATATGTTCACTCTACCAAAATTATGTTGGTCTGGGATGTATTAAGCCCTTCCCTCTCAGTGCCATTGCGAGTGCCTGAATATCACTGCTCTGAGGCTGACGCAGCTCTGTGGACATCTGCAAAGCTGCAAGTGAGTGAATGTTCAGAGGCTGCAGTGGCCTGGGGTGTCTGAAACCAAGCGAAGGCTCTCTGTGACTTCTCCACAGTCCTGTACTAAGGACATGGTATAGATCAAGGCTGATTTCTTCTTCGTCTTATAACCCAGGAGATGCTTACACCTATGTGAGGCCCAAAATTAGGTAAATGCTTCATAGATTCAGGACCAGCTCTGTTGCTTTCTCAGTCAGGTCTGCTACGCAAGGCTGTACCACTGTGTTGCTGCTTTCCTTCTCCTTTAGCAGACATAACCAAGAGGCAGCAGCTTGTACAGTCTGTGTTTCTAAAGGAAAAAATGTGTACGCACGTGTGAAAGGAGGGAACACAGTATATGGGAAACTTCTCACTTATTGAAAAAGGATCTTTGGGAAATAGGTGGAGTAATATATGTTTTAAAGTTTCCTTTTGAAAAATTTTTGTTTTTTTTTTTTGTTTTTCATAGAAATTTGCATCTTAAATTAGATTCAATGATACTTCCCAGCATGCAAAGACGTTTTTGGCTTTTTGAATAGATGATATGAAGAAAAGCAGTGAATTTTTATTTAACAACTTATTTTTTTAACTTACTTTCATTGGTTAGACTTCTAAAATAAATATTTAGAATTTCTGTCATTGTTAAAATATTTCATTTGGAAATTTCATCAGATAATGAATAACATCAACAGAAAAGAACATTTGCTACAGCATATGTTGCTGTTAAGAGCCAAACTCTGCTTGGACAGAAAAATACTGTCCTTGAGAGGATTGCACCCAGCTCTTCTTGCATTCCATGTGCGCATCCCAATCTCACACTCCAGCAGAACAGGTCATAGAGCCAAACAAAGAAATGTTGGGGAAAATTGAACATTTTCCCAATGAGGATAAATTTAACTTATATGAGGATGTGCAGTGTCATAGCACAGAAACCATTTCAGAATGATTGCTTTATCACTGAAAACTGTTTTTGTTCAGTACTTTCATGAAAGTGATAGAGCAGTATGCCAGCTGAACATGTGCCATCTGATGGTTTACACTTCTATAGACCAAATTCAAATATGAGTTTGCTGGCACAAGCTTTCAGCACAAATCTGGAAGAAGGTGGTCATCTAAAAGGCACAGTTAGGAAGACTGCAAACAAGTATAAAATCCATCACCAAATGCACAGATGTATTTTGCATTGCTAAAATGCTGTTAATAGATGTTCTGTAACATTTTGCACTAAGAGGAAACAAAGACAAATTTGAGCACAGATCGTCACCTTGGTAAGTAGAGAGCAGCCAGATCAGGGAATGGGGGAGATGGGAAGCTCTCAAAATTGAGCCGTCAGTGTGTGTATGTGGGATGTAGGGGCCCCAGCTGTGTATTGAAGCACAAGTAAGCTGCATGACAGTTTGGGTTTGTATCTGCAGTCTCCTCAGGAAGAGAAAAGGCTTTGGACAGGTAAGGATGGGAACCAGAGGAGCTGCATCCCTCAGGAGCCAGGGCTTTTAAGCAGTCAGTTTCCCACTTTGGACCAAATGAAAAAACTAACAATCCAGCACACTTCAGTCTTCCCAGTTCGCCATCTTTTCCTTCTCTTTCCTGCCCTTGTTTTCAGCTGTTCTGCTAGCCCAAAATTGCATCTTTTCTTTTTGCTTTTATGCCTTTTGTTGAGAAAACAACTTTGCTTTAAAATGATGAGCGCTGTCTGGCTAAAATGTCCTTTAAAAATCTTCTTGCACGTTTGCTCAAATACTATAATACTGAACTGTCAAGAAAGTTCTTTCATTTTCTTGCCTCCACTCGTCTGCTTCATCAAGAAGTTGTTCCATTTAGTCATGTAGGTATTTCTTGGTGTATTTGTAAAGATTTATTGTGCAGCACCCCAACTAATTTAATAGGATATTGATCAGTGAATAACATTGCAGCTGGTACACTTTGCCTTGATTTTGATGTGTTTTGGCATCGTAAGTGTGATGGTGTTGCTGTTTAGATCTCCCGTGGCCTTCAGGTAGGGTCCTACGTGGGGAAGCTTGGTCTGCACAATTGGGGTTACCCTATTGTGGGTTACCTGGTCCATGGTTCTTACAGATGTGTTAGCTGATGACAAAAGAGAACTGGCAATAAAGGAGAAAGTTTTAACCCAGAAACAAACCAGAATGTACGGATTCCCAATCAAGTTGGAAAAGAAGTAGTTAAGGGAGAGCTGTTTGGTGGATAAAGACTTCAGTGGATAAAGAACTGGTTGGATGGTCACAGCCAGAGGATTGTGGTTAATGGCTCTATGTCTAGGCGGAGGTCGGCCATGGATGGTGTCCTCCAGGGGTCCTCCAGTGCTCTTCAAAATCTTTACCAGTGACCTAGATAGTGGGATTGAATGCACCCTCAGTAAGTTTGCTGATGACACCAAACTGAGTGGTGCAGTTGATGCAACAGAAGAAAGGAATGCCATCCAGAAGGACCTGGACAGTCTGGAAAAGCGAGCCCATGGGAATCTAATGAGGTTCAACAAGGTCAAGTGCAAGGTGCTGCACCTGGGTTGGGGCAACCCCAGATACGAATGAGTGCAAACTGGGAGAAGAACTCATTGAGAGCAGCCCTGCCCAGAAGGAATTGGGAGTC
>WBMW01002521.1:1102553-1170351 GCA_013396635.1 Penelope pileata | reverse complement strand
TGTGGGTGCCCCATCCCTGGAGGCGCCAAGGCCAGGTTGGATGGGCCCTGGGCAGCCTGAGCTGGTGGGGGGCACCGCCCACGGCAGGGGGTGGGGCTGGGGGGCTTTGGGGTCCCTTCCAACCCAACCCACTCTGTGATTCTATGTATGATTCTATGAAAAAATTTGGAAATTCTCCTTTATATGTTATTTTGACTCTTTCTTCAGTTTTTAAGGGCTTTCTAGTTATGCTTACCTTTTAAGTGTCATTTTATAGCTCTCCTCTGACAATCACGAAGTTTACTTTGTCCCCTTTGAACTTTGGGAAATGTCTCCAGGTGGCTTGTGCCCTCACATGAAGGGTACAAGTTCAGAGTACAAGTTTGTTCCCTTGGGCCAGTACTCAAAACAGTACTCATAAACACACGAAATGCTGGATTCCTGAGCTGTACTGTTACCTGACCATGCTGTGTCCACGTAATAGACAGCAAGTGGTTGTTGCCCTTCCATTTTCATAAGGGATGGATTCCCCTGTGCGGAAGCAGCAGCTCCATCCCTTCTGCCCCTGCAAAGTGGGACCCTGGCCAGGGTAGGCAGCAAGTGAAAAATGTTTGCCAACAGCAAGTGCCTCTGTCATCTCACTCATCCCAGCTTTGTGGAGGTTTATGAAACATGGCAGGGGAAAGCTTGCAGCTAGCACACCCTGTGCAGCAGTGGACTCTGTGCTGCGCAATGCTATTGCAGGCTCGAGGGGCTTTCTTTGAAAACCAGCTTGCATATTTATGTTGTTTTTCCTGCCATCAAAAACACACTCTGGAGGCTGTACAGGGAGGGGAAGGGCTTATTAACACCAGAGCACTGCCAGGCATCTGCATGGGCTTACCACAGAAGCAGGGCCGATGAGAGCAGAGTCACAGCTGCTGGAGGGCACAGGGATACCAGCAGTGCTGGGCTGGGCCTTGAAAATTTGTGGGAGTGCCCCGAAAACCTGCCAGCTGCTGGCTGCTGTCATGCCGTATGTATCACGTTACAGGGGCTGCCATGCAAAGACTAAAACTGCAGTGCTTCATTTGGTCTGCTTGAGGATATTTATTGTGTTAGTATTTCGTCTGTTCTTTTTCCAGAAATCATGACTGCAATAATCTGTTTTTGAAGATGTTTTGCTCATCTGCAGTAATCCGTTAGTGCTAAAGCCAGGTAACCTATTTGAAAGGCAAAAGCATGTTAAAAAACTTCTGGCACACACATCTTTATTCTTTTCTAGAAAGAATAAAATAGGAAATTCAAGAAAAAGAACAAGGACACCCGTCAAGAAGACAGAAAAGCAGAATGAAGAAGCACACACTTTGTATAAGCAGCCTTACCTCTTACGCAAGGATGTGCAGAGTTTGTGGGCTGCAGCTTAACTGTTACACCAAGAACATAACGCTCCCCTTCAGTGCTGTTCTGCCTTCACACAGCTTGTATTTTGAATTTGTGGTTTTGCTTGTCTGAGTCCCCCTTAATTCCCTCTTAGGTTACTGCAAGCAACTGCAACTTCACTGCTATGCCTCAAAAATGCCAAACTGTTTCTACGATGTACATGTTGTCACCATGATGATCTTATTCCACCAAAACATTATTTATGAGATTGAAAACAATCCTTATCTCCACTGCACATTTCCTCTACAAAACTCTCAATATAGACTCTATGTAAGCAGGTAAAACTGAAGTTTTTTCCTTATTTCCACCTGTGAAATCCTGCTGCAGTCACTGAGGCATCTGGGGTATAACAGAAGACAAGCGCTGGCCAATATTTTTTATCTTTAATGAGCTATCATGTCAGGCTTGTGAAAGTCTTATGATTCAGGATGGGCAGTCCTTCACAGCAAGAATGTTAGGAATGCTAAAAATAAAAGTCCAGGGAGCTTTTAGAAAAGAAAATTAAGTGTAATATGGTGATGCTTTAAGTGGGTGGGAGCAGAAATGCCACAAATGATAGGTTTTGACTGGAGACATGAAACTTTTAATCAAGTCAGCTTATTTCATTTCAAAGAAGGTCTGACATCTGTAAATTGTAGGCTAATTGCAGGAGCCTAAGGTAACCACCTGAATGGGATCAACTGGGATTTAAATCTTCTTCCAAACACAGCAATCACTGAACATTTTCTTGGAACAATGAAGCAATATATTCATCGCAGGCCTCCATATTCATGATCACTTCTTTCTCTGTGTGGAAGAAAAACTTCACTGTACAAAATACCTCATGTTCCTACTCATTTCACAGCAGAAAGGTGTTGGGTTTCAATGAGTGCGAGCTAGGTACCTGAAGGCAGAAGTCACCTCCTTCATATGACCCTTTCCCCAGGACAGAGGCTCTCAGCACCAAGTGTGGGAATTTGGGGCCAGTAATGTCCTCTAGCCTCCTTAGGACCAGTCTGTCCTGTGCAGAATGAGTGTCTGAAGTCTGCCTGTGAACTTTACCTGGTTCATTTTTCATGGCACCAAGTGGTTTTCCATCCCTTCCTTTAGCTTAGCATTCATGAAGATTCATCAACGTGAATAGGTCAGCTCTTTGTTCATGCACGCTGCTCTCCTTTAGGTGTTGGCTGTCTCCGAAGGTGTATGGAGGCAAATAACATAAGAAGTTGTTTTCTCTGATGCTCTTTAGCCACTGGGTATCTTCAGAAATCCTATTTTTCAGGATCCTGTATGTCCAAACCCTGTATGTCGCAGTTCTAAGTTAGGCAATTTTTCTGCATTAACACTTCACAAAACAAACAGAAGTTAAAAGCAGGGAAATTAAAATTTCTGCACCGCATGTTAATCCAGGGGGAACATCATCACATTGTCATGAATTTTATATATGGGTTTTAAAGCGTAGGGAGTAGGAGATCCAAATGTGTAAAGTTATTTGGGATATTAGGCAAAAATATTTCACAGAAAACTATCTGCAAAGCTGTTACATTACTAGCCAAGGATTATGACTTTTTGCATTTCTGTCACTGTGACATTTGCTATCCAGACAATAGTCTCTTGTTAGCAGCAAGAGATGGTACAGAAGAAGCAGCTACTTGAATTGAAAAGAAGTGGCTTTTTGGTGAAGCTGATTATGAACGCATGTGACTGTTTCTCCTTGCAGTAGATATGCTGAACTGGCTTTTCATGTTCTGCTGCATTAGGTAAAAGATCGTGGAGGAAAATAAATGCTGGGTTACGGTGTGCCCGGGGTGAGCCATAGAGCAGCACATATTCACTGACACAGTAATAGTAGCCTTCCAAGAAAGAAAATGCTGAACAACTTGTCTGACATCAACAGTTCTCTGTTTTCCATAAGAGCATCGATAATCAGGATACTTTTCAATGTGCTGCTGATGCAGGGTGAGATTCTCTGAGGTGTTGAGCAACCACTTCTTCCCTTTCTTCCCACCTCCTCCTCAGCATCAGCGATTGCTGTTAGCACTTTGCGATTCTGGAATTAAAAACCTGATATTTTCTCAGGAAGAGGAAGGATATTATGCTTAAAATATATTTTCTTGGTCTATTTTCTCTCCAAGACACCTTTAGCGCCTAAAAGTGGGTCATGACAGAGACGTGGGGGCCATGCTGCCCCAGAAGGGAGCAGCGGGTTCCCAGAAAAGCTGAGAGAAACGGTGCTAAGTGGCAGTTCAGCTCATCACAGGGTTATCTCCTCCTTCCACCTCCTTCCCAAAGTGCGAGCAGAATTGTAAGCCATGTAAGGAAGGTGAGAAATCCCTTCTTGTTCCCGCACATGGATATTTATTGGCAAAGGTGCTACCAAAGTGCTGAAGAGACAGAGAAGCAAATTGTCCTGATCATGCGGTCCTGTTTGTCTGAAGCTGACAGACAAACCAGCCAAGTCCCGTCCTGAAACAGTACCTATTTTTCTGCTCTGGCAGTGCTGTAATTTGCTTTAGTCCCCCGTTATTCACCAAAACACAGATTGGTGGGTGCCTGCAGCTGACTTACTCACCCACTCTGGAGAGGAGAAAGGGGAGGAGGGCAGAGTTGGGAACACATTGCTGGGAACTGCATGAGTCACATGGAAAAGCTTGTCACTGTATGGATATTAATTTGTTAACACAGTGGGAAAAGAGAATAGAAAAGAAGAGAGGAGAGGAGAGGAGAGGAGAGGAGAGGAGAGGAGAGGGAAATGAAAAGAGAAAGGAAAAGAGACAATGAAAATGGCTGAATGATATGCATGTATATTTGTTTTTTAACAAAACAGCCAGCAGTGAAATATTGATCCTGTGGCCAACAGTGAAATACTGTTAGCTTGCCACAGATATTTCTGATATTTCCCTATACTGAAATGGCATGTTTGAATACAGGCAAAAACAGTGAGATTCTTGATTTGCCCCCCTTCCTGTGTTTTAATTGTAAACAAGCAGATGCAGTCCACAATGCTCTGTAAGATTTCCTCTTATTTCCTTTTGGAAATGGCTTTAAGCAAGATAAGGCACTAAAATTTAATCCTTCTAAGTGTGCAAATGCTGAATCCTTGGCACAGACACAATCTTGTCATGAATTTATACGGGAGCTTTAATGGTTTTGTAAATTAATCAATAATGTGGTTAAATTATATTTGCTCAGCTAATTATATTCCATGTCCTGTAAATTAGAACTTCAGTAGTCTTTAAGAAGAATCACTGCTGCTGCTTGTCTCATATTTGTGTTTTCTTACTGGTGTTATTAAAATGCCTGTTTGTTTGTTCTGCTTCTGGCTGGTAGCGTTTTCTTTGTTCTTTTAATGGCAACCATGGGGCTGCAAAGCCATGAAATGATATTTACATTATTATATATTTAATATGCCAAATCCATTTCAGCAGTGTCAAAATATTGTATGTTTATAGCCTTCTCAAAATCCTTGTTTCACCCTTGGGGGAACTGGATTTAACCACCTTCTTCCTCCAGGAAATCACTGCGACTTTTTTGATGACTAAAACTGACCTTGACTGGGTTCTTAGCCTCATGATTTTGAAGGGCATAGCTTCAGGCATGGATTGGACTTGATGACATCCAGAGACTCCTCTGAATTTGCATTATTCCCTGGTTCTGTGGCTCAAGCTGTCCATGAACTTCTCCCCACTCAGTTTTCCTAAAATCCAGCACCCAAACCCCTGGATCTGTCTTGTATGACAGGATTAGTTTGCAGCACACAAAGCATCAAGTTGTGATTTTGGTTACACAGATCCAGGCTCTCTCATGCTGAGCACAACAGCAGTAGGAGCAAACCCTCTGTTTGGTTTCTAACCCACAAAGGTGCTTTAGGAGCTGCCATCAGACAAACTGCACCGCTCAGAGCAAGGCACTCAGTGCCTCTGCATTGGGAGAGGCACGGAGACAGCAAGTTTGATTCCAGAGATACAAACAAAACAAAAAGAATATAACGGAAAGTTGCCTGGCCACAAATCAGGGCCCAGAGGACCAGGAACAGAAGGAGAGAATGCCTGCCTTCATCCTTCCTGCACGTCTTTACAAGCAGCAGCCTGCTGCAGAGGTTGGGAAGGCAGGTGGGTATGGCACCCAAATTGAATCTGGAAAGATTTGTAGTGTGCTTCTTACTTTACCTGCCTTCCAACCATACTTACAGGCAGACACACAGGAGCACACTTAGGGAGTATAAAATATTGCATGTAAGTGGGACTTTTATCTTTTCCCTATCTTTGATATGCCAAAAAGCTCGCATACTTAGCACAGCATTGCTATATTTTTTTGCATTTAATTTCTGCTTTTGAAAATATAAAAATGGCAAGAAGTGGAAGGAAGAGAGTTCAAATGAATAGCACCAGACTAGTATTTTGCTATGTATCTAATTACATCCTACGTTGGTCTTTTACAGTGTAATAAATTATTTCTTGTCTTAACAGAGGGAATGCTAGTTAAAACAAAAAAACCCTAGTTTATTCCTATTTTTTTCATTTTTCATCTTAAGGCACATCCAGGCTGAATATTTTATGCGTACATTCATAGTTATGTGAATTTGTAAGAAAGAATCCACTGTTACCTCTGATTATCTTTTAGATTTTACACTGTAATTTTCTGTTGCTTTGACTTTCACAAATTTCTTCACCTGAATTTTCCAAGATTGTCTGCGGGTCACCCAAGAAGTCTTGAATGAACAGTTCACCTGCTATCCATAACTATTATGTTTAACTTATACTACTATTTTAATGATATTTTTCTAAAGCGTTTGTTTGTGTGTGGATAGCTCTAATGGCTTTTTTACCTGAAGAGCCATTGCACTTGACTCCATCATGGGATAATTGCTGGGTTCACTTTTGCACAGAAAAACAATTTGCTGCATGGCTTAAATCACAGTGCTGTGCAATGGTTTAAGCACGTGGATGTCTCCAGAAGCTTGCCTATCCTCATATACTCCATAAAGCAATAGATATGTATAAAGCTATATATGTATACAGGAATGAGGTCTCTCATTGTTCCTTTCTAACTCTTAAATGGTGTTTTGCCGCTTTGGCTGTCCTCTGAGGAGCTATCTGTTTCAGGTTCAGAGTCCGTTTATCTCTTTGATTTGCTTTGTTCCTTGATGCTCCCTCTACAGTGCTCTCCAGGCTTTGGAACAAGAGTACTTTTGCAGGCAGGGGCCCCATGGTGGGGCAGGCGGCTCCACTTTCCTCCTGGCCCGCTGCCACCGCTCCTGTGGGAACCTGAGCTGAGCTGGGGTCATAGGCGGAGTATTCTTGTGCGTTCAGGGCAACAGCTTCACAAACTGCATCAGTGCACACAGTATCTGCCTGCAGAGATTGGTCCATTTTCTTGGCTCAGACAAATCTGTAGACAACAGGGTTCATGGTAGGGTTTTTTTGTTTTATTTTAAATACGCAACTTAAATGCAAATGCACCTATCTCAGAAGGTGCGTTTACCCTAAGTGGCTCTTGCTGGTTTACACACACCCTGCCCTGTCTCTTGCTTTGGAAAGTTGTTCCACTTGATTGCTCGGTTTGCCTCTTTGAGTCAGTGGTGTCAGGGGAATTATAAAGACGATGACGGCGCAGCCAAGTCCCAGGTAGCGCATGCCAGATCCAGGCTGATTTAAGATTGTGCAGACTCTGGAACTTTCTTCACACAAGAGACAGCTACATTTGGACAAAGTTTCTTATTTTTTTTTGCCGTCAGTGTACGCCTGTCTCAGGGAACCTGCTGAACAGTGCACACCTCTCAAAGGCAACATGATCAAAGGTGCTTTGCAGATTGCTGGGCTGCTCGTCGGTGGTATCGGCATGATTGGGACATTCGCAGTCACAGGCATGCCTCAGTGGAGGGTGTCTGCCTTCATCGAGAACAATATCATCGTGTTCGAGACCATTTGGGAAGGCCTGTGGATGCACTGCATCAGGCAAGCCAATATCAGGATGCAGTGCAAGGTCTACGATTCCGTGCTGGCCCTCTCGCCAGACCTGCAGGCATCCAGGGGGCTGATGTGTGCTGGGTCAGTGCTCTCCTTCCTGGCTTTCCTGGTTGCCACCGTTGGGATGAAGTGCACACGGTGCCGGCAGAGCGGCTGGCCAGCCAAGGGCTATATTCTCCTGGCAGCTGGGCTCCTCTTCATCCTCTCAGGCACTGTTGCACTTGTTCCAATCTGCTGGGTTGCCAACACCATCATCAGGGACTTCTACAACCCTGTGGTCAATGTGGCACAGAAACGGGAGCTTGGTGAGGCCCTCTACCTGGGCTGGGTGGCTGCCTTCTGCCTGTTGGCTGCCGGAGCCATATTCTGCTGCTTTTGCCGCTGTTGTGAGAAAACCAGGAACTACGGCTACTCTGCACCTCCTCACCTCCCACCGCTCGGCCAGCACCTGCACGGGACCACCGAAAGTGCCTACTCCAAGAGTCAGTACGTCTAGAGGCTTTCGGCTTTTTAATTTTTTACTTTTTTTTTTTCCCAGCATTTTTTTCAGCATTCAATCTATCTGGATGGATTTCAATGAAAGCTGCCTTTGCCTCCTGTCCTGTAACTGCTGCTGTAGTGGCTGCATTTTGAAGATACCCCCAGTGGACTCTGCTGGGGCTAGTGCTGCAGCACGGACAGCTGAAATGCATGGGAAGGTGACTGTTTAATACTATTTTAACAGTAATTTGGAATAGCTTTGGTGTTGCCTGGTTTTGCTTTGGGTTGTATTTTACGCAGAAAACAGAAATGAGGGGCTCAAAGTTCCACTGTGATATGAAATACTGGCCACTTCCAAAGAAAAGGGGAGCTAAATGGCTGATTCGGTTTTGTTCTTTCCTGGGAAAGAGGGGATAACAGTGAATAAGGACAAGATAACGATGGTTTGAAAGAAAAGCATTCAGTAAGGGATTGATTTACTGTGGGTTTAATGGAGAGTTGCATGAAGAATTTATTCATCAGAGGAAGGTAAGCTGAAATACATGAAAAACATCCCTTATTTCAGAGAACAAACATAACACTATATTCATCCTAAACACCATCATTTTGGTGAAAGTTACTATTACTTTTGTAATCCATACAGGTCAAACTCATCCACATCCTTCTTCTAGAAGCAGCAGTTTTCCCTTGCAAACTCCTCATGGCTCACAACATTTTCCAATATTGCATAGATCACAAACACTGCATTGGCTGCCTGCCACAGGGTACTGTGATATATATGTCTTTAAAAAATGGTCTTTTGGTCAGTCAGGCCCAGAGTTTTGCTGAGACCCACTCATACCAGCATGGTTTATAGGCATAAAGAGCATAAGCAGTGATAGTATTTTCTCACAGTTACCGCTAGAACAAGCTCAACAATATTTTTAATAGCAAGACCATGTACCCATGACAAAGAACAATGTAATGAAACTAAGTCTACTGAGAAATAAATATAGTTCCGTACAAATTAATTTAATAAATGACCAAGATTAGTCGATAGTGATAATATTTTTAATAGAATTTTGTAACCCCAGGCCCATTGAAATCAATGGCATTTTGCCTTCAACTTAACTGATGACACAACTCAATTTATGATGCCTAATGGAGAACAACATTCTTGCTCTAGAGTGTGACTGACTATTTTAAATATTTTATACAAAATTTATGGTGTGATCTGTGGTTCTCTAGTAAATTCCTTAGACTACTACTACTTGAAAATTCAGAATCAAATTCTTCACTTCATAAAATGCAACTCTGAACAAGCTAGGAAAAAAAAATCTGTGTGCTACTCTAAAACTATCTTTTCAGAGTGTTTGTAAGATGCATATTAAGATGTGCCTGTGCATGTAACTTTATTTTTCCTCCTTATTTTTAAGAAAATTATTTCTACATACGTATATGTGTAATGATCATGACTTTTTTGTAATATAGCAGATCGTGGCTATATTTTCTTGGCACTCCTTCATTAGTATTTACACACCCATCCGGTCTCTTTTTTTGGGGGGGAAAAGAGAGCGGAGGAGCAATCATTATTAGCGGCGTGTTGTGAATATCCTACACAGAACTCACAGCCAGAACACCGGGGTTTATAACAATGTTTGCAATAAAGTCGCTTGCCTAGTTCAGCCCTCTCAAAAGTAGGTGCAAGATCTCACTCAGAGAACTACATTCGCCTGTACTGCTGCACTGTATCTGTGCTGTCAAAACATGGAGTGATTCACACAGTATTAATCTAGCTGTCTGAGGAATGCTTCAGAGGAAAGTGAGATAACCATGACATCTCTGTAAAAGCCCTGTGCATATTGAACACTGCTCCTACATTGTGTAGTTTCATCTGTTCCTCGTAAAGCGCACAGTGATGTAGTTGTAAAAACACAAAAGAAGATGCAAGAAGACTTCCAAAAGTATCCCCAGGACAAACAGAAACACAAGTCTGATGGTCCATGAGTAGGAATTTGAAAGATTTCACGAATCTCCCTTGGGGTTCCTATATATGCTGCAAACAACTCACCTTAGCACAACAGACATATACTCCCATAAGTACTTCCCATGCACATCCAACCATTTCCTTTGAATTATATCTTAGCTGCATACCATATCTTCAAGAGCACTGGAATTAAAGCTTCAGTTTTAAATGAAGCTTGCCTCCCCCAGACCTGTGCGTTAGCTGAACCCTGAGAGGTGTGAGCAGAGGGTGCCGTACAAGGCAGTACGTCCAAGCACAAATCAACTGCCCACAACAATAAGTTTCCAAATATTGAATCCTGCAACCTGAAGTTCATTTTCTTGCTTACAAACAAGATAAATCATTTGGAAAATTAGGAAATTTACCTCCATGAATGAAGGGAAGAGTCCGTAGCTTGTTGACCTTTGTCCTGCAGCTAGGGCACTTGTATGCGTTCCTGCCATGTGAAATGGATGTGGAGCCTTGCCAGGTTCGCTGGGTGTCCTGTGCTGCGTCAATGACTGCACAACTTGCAGGCCAGAGGAGGGAAATGCTCCATTTAACTCAGGTGAGTGAAGGTTAAGAATTTCAATCACTGCTCTGCGATTCAGCAACTGGGCTTTCACTTCTAATGAGCCTCTTTTGAAATTCTCCTCCTAGTGCTGCAACTGTTGTGGAGGTCTAAGGGGTAGAGCTGCTACCTGCATTTCTGGGCACTACTCTAGTGAGTGCTAGGCAGTGAGGTGCTGAACACACAGGAGTCTGCGGAGCCGTCCTTCCAGGAGCTGTTTGTGCAGGGTAAGGCAGTGCCGTAACAGAGCCTGCTTACAGCTGAGCTCTTCTCTTGTATAGCCTCGCACTTCTGTATGAGAACGAATCACCTGGTGTATGTCTATGTAACGTCTATGTACGACGTTATTGCGCATCTGTGAGTCTAGCAAGGCCAGCTGCATATAATGGATTTGTCTGCCTCTTTAAGGTGCAGTCCTTAACTCCATGCTTTTCTCCATGCTTTTGAATATGCATGGTGCCTACACATAAGGGTTTATCTATAGGCTGCTTGCTTTCTGCTCAACTAAAACATGACTAGTAAAGGACAATAGAAAATGGAGGAGGGATAGAGTAGGAGAGAACATATAATCCCGGGCCTTACAGTCAAGTGAGCTTACTAGTGAAATATATGAATGGCCTTTCTGTGTCAGCATGGAGATATAAGGAGATCTGCCACTGCCACCATCAGAGGCAGGTGCCTAAACAGCAGCAGCAGACCAGGGCCAGCAGACAATGATGCTTGGGGGTTACTGTCCCCACTTCCAGTCTGTAGTACTCAGAGTATCTTTGTCTGGGATCTGAGACCTTCACTAAGGTTCACTCTTGGACCCTAGATGGCAGGTACAGGGGGATTCCTGAGCATGAGGCATGATGTACAGCTCTCCCTTCCCGCTGAGCTGGAGGAAGGGCAGTGTAGCTAACTTCAGCTGTACCTGCAGTCCTGACAGAGGCCTGCCCCCACTACCACACCCAATAGTATTGCATCGCAGAGCAGGCTTGAGAACCTAAACTGAGCCCCTCAACCAGTTCCCCCTCCCTTTTGCACTCTGGATGCTTACAGCTCTTGGACTTTCCCTGTGTCTCCACCATGAAGCAGTCCCCTGGTGAAGCAAGCCAATCCCCTTGCACGCCATGTTGCCTCCCCACTCGTCCCACTGTCCTGTGGGGCTGATGGCCACAGCATTGACCTGCTAAGTCTTAGCAAGGAACTGACACTTCAGGGACATAGGTCATGGCAGCCTAAACATGTGTTGCTTGAGAAATTAGGAAGCTTACTGACCGACTACTTTACCTGGGTACATTTGAGAGTCCCATCAGCACCATTAGTTCCTTTCATTAGTGAGAGGTGGCCCACACACAGGTGAAACAGGTGAAGGCCATGAACCAGCCCACTGCCCTTCTCCATGAATAGCAGTGCCAAAATTGTTGTCAAGATATCAGACTGCTAGAGATGGCTACACTGCACAGTCTTCAGCAATCTTTCTCAGTGCTTGATTATCATTTTCATTAAAAAAGGTTTTCACGAAGCTTAAGTCAATTCTTCCCACTGCAAGCTAAGGCCGCTCAATTATTTCCTATCCCAGCAGCAGAAGGCAAAGAAAACAGAGTACTGCTTTCCCCTAGAGCAGGCAGTCTGTTCCATCTTTCAGGACTGCTATGGTCTGACCTCTTGAACCTCTCTTGCTTAACCGAATAAACTCTTAACTCTTTCTTCGCTGGCATGCATGTTAAATCTCTCCGCATTCTTGTTTATCTGGTTGGTTTCGGCTGCCTCACCTCTTTCTGTGAGTTTGATGGCCACAACTGCACAAAGTGTCCTAGAGGAAGCCTTGTCACCGCTAAGCACAGGGAATACAATTATTGCAGTTTATAGATAGGGCAGATTATTCACAAATATCTGAATACGTTGAATGTTTTTCAATTCTGTTATTCCAGGCCTCAAGATCACCAGCTTTCCTGTGTTGTGGGACTTAATTATCGACAATTCATTGACCAACTGGGTGTCTAATGCAAATTTCCTTGCTGCAGTTCCTCTTTTACTGCCAGATACCTGAGGGTAGTAAAATGACACCCCAGGGAAATCAGCTCCACCAGTAGCAGAAAACAACATCCAGAAATAGGAACATGATAGTTCTCCTTCTAACATATCCTTTTGTTGTTTTACTCACTTGTAACTTCTCTATCTATATTACATTATTTTTGCTCTTCTCCAACCCTTCAGTGTCTCTGTTAATTTCCCATCACGGTGTCAGATGCTTTAATAAGGTCCAAATGGATTAGATTTTCCCAACTTCTATTTTCTAGAAAATGTTATCAAACAAAAATGAAACTATTTTTGCTAAGTCTGTGCTGCATTTTATTTAATTTCCCATTTACTTCCAAATACTTTTTCTTTTTTTTACATAATGGGTTTTAAATCACATTATGCTATTAGATTCTGACTAATGGATGTCTAGTTGTGCACAGGGTTTTCTGCCTCCCCACTCATTCTATTAGTTTCACTATTCTCCAGGCACACAATATCACTCCTGATTTGACACATGCACTACCAGTTCTAGCCACCAGATTTGGAATTGCACATGCTGAATTTCCTTCAATGGAAATTACTCCCTTTCTTCCGTTTATGCTCATAAAAATTTGAAATTTTTTACCCATCTCAGATACAGTACAACAATTCTGTTATGTTCTCCTATATCCTTATTGCAATTTCAATTTAAAGAGGAAGGGAATCTACATACCTTTCTTAGACCCATACTGCTTATCATGCCTCTTCCTTGCCTCTTCTGCACTATTTGTATGCCTGTAGCACCTTTTTCTGTTTTACTTCTTGTAAAGCCTAACCTGGACTGACTTTTATTGAGTTTCATTTTCCCCTTACACATTCTCTTACATATATTTTCTTTGCTGATTACCTTCTATGTTCTTCTCTTCTACCAAATACTTTCTCTGTGAAGTAACTCATCCAGGTGAGCATGAACCCTAATTCCACAAGCCTCTCTCTTTCTTTCCAATGGGATCCACATTCCAGACACTTCCTAAGGAATTTTGAAGCCTCATCCACATTCATGTCCTTAAGCTGTTCATTCTAATTAATAAAGATGAATGTGATCTGGAACAGATGAGTAGTTCTTCTCCAGTGCTCCTGGCATTTTCACCTCATTGAGAACGGTCTTCTGCCTGGATACAGATCTTTTTGTCTTAATGATCCTTCACATACCATTTTCTGCCTCACAATGTGAGCTCCATTCCAACATAAAAACATCAACATCATTTTACTGAGGCCTTTTCCTCCTCCTGTCTCTTTTCCCTTCCCTTCCCTAGCTCTGAGCCTCTTAACACCCACCACATGGCTGGTGGAAATAGTTACTAGACTTACATCATACTTCTGAAGTATTGCACTCCATGTCAAACCACACATTTCAGAACTGGAATGGAAGCAGCTACTGCTCGATCGTGGATGAAGAAGTTCATATTTTGACTGACTACGCAGTGCTCTGTGATTAGGAGCAGTGCTGTGCTGTCCCCTGGGGAAAGAACTGGTGAGTCATTTGTACCCCTAGCAGCCAGTGGGTTGTCACTGGGCGGGGACACATCAGCCCCAGGAAGATGTATAAGTGTGCAAAACCACAGTGACAGGGGTCCATCCTTGGGGCTGCAACGATTTGTGGTGGAGAGGGCATTCTGAGAGCATGTGACAGAAATTAATTGCTTCCCGCAAAATGTTCCTGCTTCAGCCTCTGTGCCAGTACAAATCCAAAGTGATTTATGACTTCCAGGAAGGGTGAATGCAGGAACAGCTGGTTGGCTGGGCAGAGTTTTACTTCTGCTCTGCATTCCATCCTCTCCCTCTGCTTGAAGGGGAACTGAGCTAAATCAGGACATGAACTGCACCAGCTACGCAGACCCAACAGGCAAGGCTGCTCCGTCCTAGGGGACACCCAGCATGTCAGATGGGGAAAGTCTCCCAGAGAAAGGTGAATCCCCTGGGAATCCTAAGGAGGGAGGAGTCATGGGAACACCTTGGCTAGAAGCACAGATGTTTGATAAGGGACTCTGGATTTGGGTAGAGAGAGAAAGGGAGAGCGTGAGAGCAGAGGGTGATGATGCTGTGGGCTGAGACAACAGGTCTGGTGATGCCATTGGGCACAAGGCTGGGGCTAGGCATGGTGGAACTTGTCATGCTAGGGTTTATTTTGGAAGGCAGAAATTAACAATATGGTTAGTTACATTCAGGAAACGGAGTTTTTGAGAGGGCAAAAAGTGAGAGTTATATATACATGGGAGGACTGTATTGTATATACTGTATAGGGAGAAGCCCAAATCACGATAGAAGGAAGATGGAACAAAAAGCACTGTTTGAGTGCAAAACTCAAAAAGTTTGAGATTTGTTTAGTTTGCTGCACTACTTGGTTACTGGAAAGCTAGTCCAAGGATGTGTTACGCTGTGCTACAAAAGCAATCCTTCTTGGGATTCTAACCTGAAGGCTTGCATATAACTGTATCAGGCAGTCTAATAAAAGCTGTTACCTCTTTCTACAAACCTTGCCTCTCGACTATCTTTAGGCCATCCTTGCCATAATATAACTTATCTTTCTCTTTTATTCCATCAGAGCAAATCATTGAAATAAAGGAGTTCCCCTGTGTTTCATCCAGTAATAGCCTAACTGTATAGTCTGCTGCTAACCCTTATGAAAACAATCAATATTGCTCTGGGAATTTGCCACTGTTATGTTTTCAACAGTCTAATGTGAACTGAGCAATCAAATGGCCCACAAATATTTTCTAGAGGATTGCTTTGAGGTCCTGTCATTAAGCAGCAGAGAAAGATGGCATATTTTCTGGCATGTTCTATTTCTCTCAGGATGGCTGCTCCCTGTACATAACTACTGAGGTGACAAATACCTTGTAAAGCCTGGAGCAGTTTAGATGGATTAAATACTCAGAGGAGTATTTAATATTTTATTACTGAAGGATTTTGTTATACAGAACTCAAGTTCATTGACAATGTCCAGGAGTTAGGCTTCCTCAGACACGGAATATCATTAAGACTTCAGCAGTTCTGCCAGGCTGTGAATTTCAGGCATGCTGAGGAAGATGAACAAAAACAAACATTTTTTTTCAATCCAGCTGTCAGTCATGGGATGCCTCAAAGCTAGAGCTAGAGGTCAGCACTCCAAGTACAGTGCTGGTCACGTGTCTGGAGGAAATCCCTCCCCAAGCTACATCAATCAGATGTTCCACTCACTCCAAAATCTGCCACTCTTGACGGGAGTGGGAACGAGATGTGCCTTCATTTTTAATGTACATGCATGCAGCATTATTAAAGGGAGCACTTACAGAAAGGGCTCTATTGGCTTCAGTCCATTACATTAAAACAGAATCAAAGTATCTTTTACTTCACCAGTAGTCTGAAAATACAGTAGTGAATCAAAACACCACAGAAAGTAATGGAACCACAACCTTAATTATGATTCCATTGGTCAGGCTTTGTAAACGCTTGAAAACAAAGTGGTTACCTCAGCATGTAATGAATTGCCTGGTGGCAGACACAGATAGGGAAGAACAGATGCAATTCACAGGTGTTTCCAAAACAAATGTTCTGCCTATTTGTTGTATACTTGATGCAGATTTTGTTTGTAGAGGATGTCTGAGGTTTGTATGGTTTCACCCAGCACCTCTGAGCAGGACGACAGGATGCAGAGGGAATGCAGAGCCGCAGCTTGCTGGACTCTCCATTGCCAGACTCTGCAGATGAGGTTAGGCAGATTTGCAGCCTTAGTGGACAGCTACAGCCTCAGGGAAGTTGAGAGACTAAACTGAAACTCTTAGTAATCACTAAAGTGTATGTTCTATAAATCTATCCATTAGCTTGTTCCAAAAATGTTGCTGAACCTTAAATTTAGCTCATCAGCCTGCAGCACAACCAACCTGTCTATTCTCGACCCGAACTCATGATGAACTATGCGCATCATAATCGCACTTTAGACAAGAATAATATATTTATATACATGCACACTATATATAGATGTTTCTGTAGGTATAAAGACTGTAAGATTCAAAGTACATAGAAGTTCTGCAAAGAGGAATGAAACCTTTCTGGGAGGCAATGAAGTGTTTACGTTATTGATGCCTATAATTAATTAAGCACTGGGAATCATTGACAGGTTCTGTAAATCTTCTGGACTGGAGATGCTCTACTTCCTCCATTTTAAGTGGCATCAGCACTTTAAAAGCTAGGGAGGGAACAGAAGGTACTCCCCCAGGAAAGGATTGAAGTGAACTTCCGGATTGGAAGGAACAGAAGATGTAAATCTGTGAACAAAGATCCAGGGAAAGACTAAATGTAAAGCCTATGTGCATCCTCCATTGTCTGTTTTCTTCTTTGAAGGCAAATCTCGGGGTGGACATGTTTGCATAAGAACTGGTGCTCTCATCTTGAGGCAAGCAAGCATGCCAACAGCGTAACAGAAGAATGGTATATAAAAAGAGACGCACATGATACACAAAGAATGGGGAGACTTCTAATGTCTAGACAGGTAGAAATGCGATTTTTCTTTTATTTCTGCTCATCTGGCACTAATGCCACTGTATCTGCCATACCCACCATGTACGCAAGTGTTTAATTTCTACTTCAAGAGATGTCTGCTGTTCAGAGTGGTTTGAAGTAACTCAGATAAATAAGAATTTCTTTCTTCGAGGCAAGGTGAGCCTTTAAGTAGTGGTACAGTTCTCTAGGGTAGGCAAGTAAAAGCTCTCTCCAGGCTTATCAAACACAGACTAATGTTCCAGTGATCAACAGATCCAGGAATTCCTTATCATTTAACAAGCTGATAGGTTTTCCCAATCTCATGAGTTTCTGAGATAACGTTATTGTTTTTTGATTTTTTTTTCAGCCTCTCTCTTGTGGCTCATTTTCATTTATGAAATTTATCTTCAGATTTCAAAACTGTCAGTTATTTGTTTTCCTTTCCTGCTTCCTTCCCCTCAGGTTTCAATAACGAGAATCTTTCCGGCACTGGACAGTACATGCAGCATTTGAGTCTGGGTGTTCCTGTCTGACCCCTTCATCCAGACGTCACTCACCACAGGTACTACTTCCAATCACACATCAAAAAACACTCAACCGTTTAGCAATCTCTGGATGTATTGCTACATATCCAGAACATGATGCATTTTTGTAATATTTTTGGGAACAATTTATTTTCTATACAAACCATGCCCTGACTGCCTCAGAGTGTAATTTTATGCATGACCTCAATGGCTGACCCTCCCCGAATCATGTAAGGAGAAATGATTTCAGAGCAATCCCGCTAGGTTAGGCAGTCAGATAACCAGCTTCAGGGCATTAGGCATGGTCAGCTCTCCAGCCGTATGTACCTTCAAACCTGGCTGCCTGAAAATGTTACAGGAAGGGTTTTTCTGTCGAAAAAAAAATGACATTTAAATGCTACTTCTGAGAGTTTTTTTCCATAAGAAGCTTTTCTTTTTTGACGTTAAAATAACAAATCCAAATCCAGTTTGGGTAATTGAGAGGCAAAAATGTTCTACAAGCTGAATGGAGACTGGGCTGAAGTTACAGAGCGCAGGTCTTGCATGCAAAGAGTCTGCTCCTAAGTGAACATTCTCCTACCAGATAAAGGAGCTTATTTTAGACAGGTAGCCATCTATGACTTTGGATTTCATCTCAGTGTCAAGCAAAGTCCCTTACAATGCAAGATTCTTCTTTTTGTGCGTGAAAAAGAGTGATGCAATACTTATCTCTGTAAGAACAAATCCAAGAACATATTTGATTTCTAAAGGTTACATTTGACGTCTTAGCTGAGGACATTTTTGTCCTCAGATACCTGCTGACAGACTTGAAGACAAAAATGAATTACTCAGAGCTCTTGGGAGTGCTTTCCAAATGGACATGTAACATCATATTACATAACTCGCACTACCTGACACTCGTTCCTTACAGTTAGTTATTGTAGGAAGAAGGGGATTTTGTGGGCTATGAATAGTTTAGACGGGCAATTCAGCGTTCCACGGGTTTTTGTTTTTGCTTTGAACATATTGTGTAGAGACACCTAAGGCTGTAACTAAATTAATACCATCAAAGGCAATGCCTGATAATTCTAAACATACACAGCCCACAGCACCACAACAACACACAAGCCATCTAAGAATCTGTCCTTCTTGGGTAGCACTTCTAGGGGCCTTCACTGTCTTTAGCCAACACATTTTTTAACTAGTCCCTTTGGTTCAAAGAGCTGGGGTAATCAGAAACGCCTCTGTTTTAGCAACACCCGTGAGATGTCATCATATACTATTATCTCAAGGTAGGGAGAAGAAAGTAAAAAAACATAATGGAGAAGTTATTCCTAACTTGCTCAAGGCAAATCAGTCTACGGCATGTATTTTTTGTCCAGGCTTGTAGCTGTCTGTGCAAGCTGAGATAAATGCTTATGGGAGGGATCTCTGACTTCTTTCAAGGTGCATTTTATGCTGAAAGAAAAGTTTGTCCTTTCTGGATTATACAATCATTTCTCGGAGAAGATTACTATTACAGAAAATAGTAACAAAACTATCTTAATGCTTTCCTAGTAGGGAGAGATTCTCATAGAGCATTATTTCATAATAGTGACCTTACTCTTGGATTCAAAAGAAGAAATCATGAAACTCTGCCAGCTAGTTTGTCATACTTGTGAATTATGCAGCTAGTAGAGTAAAACTTTGATGTTAATTGGAATACTTGACTTTCCTGTACCTGTCTAATATCATTATTATACTTTTGTGTTTGATCAAAACAAGGAATCTGCATTAAAGAGCTATGCCAAGTAACTCCCAGCTTGATTAAAAAAAAAAATCAGATGTTTTCCCAGGGCTATAGCACTTGGAAAGTAAGCCCCACTCCAAGTTTAACTTTTGTCATAAGAACAACTGTAATGACCTATTTTACATAACATTTGAAGAGATGTAAGTTCAAACTTTCTGTACTACATTTCAACATAGCTGCAATCTTGCAGTTAAGAAATGATTAGCCCAGCACTGAGGTGCCTTTAAGCAAATCCCTGGCACTTAATTATAACATCACTACTGACACAATATGTATGAGCAGCAAAATCAACCCCTCCCTAGCTTCCTATTGGCTGGAAACTTGTTAGGCTTGATGAGTAGGCGTTCTAGTCAGGGGGATTTCAAAGCAAATAAAATAGCAGGTTCTTTTAGCCAGTCAGAAATGGATTTCCACCTGCCTGAACCTCTGACTGGAAAGAGCTCCTTTTAAAGAAATCAACTTCTTACTGTATGAGGAAACAACAGGAGAAAGTATTCTCTCTCATGCTTCGTATTTCTTCTATGAAACTGATTTTGGAAGACTTGCTAGGCCACCTTGCTTGAGGTGCCTTTTTCAGAAGAAGCATGGCTTGCTGTGCATTGCAAATCATTGGTCTGATATTTGGAGGCGTGGGCATGGTCGGGACTTTGGCAGCTACAGCTATGCCGCAATGGAGAATTTCTGCGCACATTGACAGTAACATCGTGGTGTTTGAGACTGTGTGGGAAGGACTGTGGATGGACTGCATCAGTCAGATGGGCATCAGGCTGCAGTGCAAGTTCTACGACTCTATCCTGGCTCTTCCCCCATCCTTAGAGGCGTTCAGAGCCCTCATGTGCATTGCAGTGCTCCTGTCGATCATTGCCTTTTTGATGGCCATTGTTGGTGTGCAGTACACTCACAGGACTAAGGAGGATTCCTGGGGCATCAGTATCTTCATACTGGCAGCTGGAGTTGCCTTTCTTCTGACAGGCATCCTTGTTCTGATCCCTGTGTCCTGGACTGGTGGAAGCATCATTCGTGACTTCTACGATGCGAAAGTCCCTACGCCACTGAAACGAGAACTAGGAGCTGCTCTCTATGTGGGCTGGGTGAGCGCTGCACTTCTCATCACTGCGGGAGTGATGTACTGTGGCTTCTGGTGCTGGGCTGATACATCCCCAAAATCGAGGCATCCATCACTTTCCCATCACAGATTGCATAAACCTAACACTGCAGGAGGGCCATCGCTAAGCATGCAGGCATATGTGTAGAGACTGCTTGTAATATTTCTGTTTACCGTGTTGATATGTACTGATTGACTTCAATGCCTAATTAAACTGTGAGTCTATAACAGATGAACATTATTTTTCATTAGTTATTTGCTACTGACGTACTTATGCGCTGTCTAACACGCTTGTAGGAAATGTTATTACATGGACATTATGTTAGACTTCAGCCAGAAGAGAAACCTCACCATTTCATAGGCATGAAAACTAGCATGGAAACAGCAGCAGCCAGGAGTCTCTCATAGAAGACTAACAGAGTATGGCTGGGCTGGAAGGCAGGCAGATACTGTGCATTGCACAGAGGGCATGTACCATTGCCCTCCCCTAAACCTGTGGCAGGCAAAGGGAGCAATGTGTTTTACTCTAAGGTAATGTCTATGTAAGGACTGATCCAGGACAATGATTAGAATCATGGATTTGGCAGCATGGTGGAAACAGCTGAATGAATGTAGAAGCCCTCAGTAATCTCATTTCCAACAGGAACACAAATGTTCATGCCCCCCTGTTAGAGACCTCTCTGATGGCTGTGGGTTTCATAGATGTTTGTGGAGTTGATGTATCCTTCTTACATCTTCTGCAGGGCACAAAATTCATCTTGGGGAATAATAAACATTTTATTCCCTTCACCAGACTTTGTCATGAATGTGTCAACTTTCCATTGCCTGGAACGTCCTGTCTTTAAAGGTTTCTCCTCTTCTAAAGAATTCAGGACAGACTATCTGTCTTTAAGCACTTTAAAGCCCTGCGGTTGTGTCAAGTATAATTAAACAAACCGGACAAATGTGAATGTGTAATCCCCACTTGTCTGATGGAGGATCAAGAGTTTCTGCTTACAACTTACATCATGCCCACAAAAACCAAGTCCTAATGTTGTTCTGACCGCTTTATATTTACAAGACTTTTTTTAAAGCATGAACTGAGTAGCCTGATGCCTATCTGTCCATTGCGCAGAATTCAATAGCATTTTCAGTTGTGCATTTTAACAGATGAAAACTTGGAAACTGCTTTTGAAAGTGGGCACGTCACAGTACCGTTAAGTGACGAAACAAGTTCTATTAAAAAAAAAAAATTCTTGTTCTTCACACAGCAGTAATGATTTTTTATAGTAGCAACGATAATTTCATGACACAGTTTGATCTTTTTCTATGTCTTTGGTATCTGAAAACTTTTCAAGGTGTACAGAGCAATGACTCTATGTGTTCATTTGATGGTTCAATTTGAAGAGCATGGAAAGCAACATTTAATTAAAAAGGCCTTTTATTAACTTGACATCAGATGAACTTAAATGAAACCGTGACACCAAATGTGGAGATTTATTAAACATGCCAGTTAATGTTCATTTACACTTAAGACAAACAGCTCAGATCTTTTAGTGGGAATTTTCTAGTCACCAGGAAACAGATTTAAAGTACCCTGCTCATCACCTGAGCAGTCAAATCAGCACTTATTAATTACAGATGAGCCATTACGATAACATTTGCACATAGATCCTCTAGTACTAAAATATATTTTTAATGCTGCCTGATGGCTGATGCCACCATATGTGGTGTACACCGTACTTGCTACAAGAGCTCTCATTAGGACAGACAGCCAATTTCAATAGAATTACTTTCTTGAATTTGATTATAATCTATGTCACCCTGAAGATCTTCTCCTATTATTCTACTGTATTTGTCCTACATGTTTTTTTAAAAATATTTAATTATTTAATTAGTAAGCCAGAACTGCAGTTTTTGGTTTGTTTGAGATATGATATTTGTGATTAACCTAGCAGAGGATGAAGACATTTGCAATGCAAATTTGATACATATTTAAATATAGGTAATGGATTTAAATAATGATGTATGCAATGCAATGCAACTTTATGTAAATACAAGTGCTTAAGAAGTAATTAAGTGCAGTTTTCTATAACATTAATTAAAGGATCCGGAATGCTTTATTGTCTGTACGTTGATCTAGAATTCAAATTTGAAGTAGGTGCGTCATTTCCAGCAGTAACTTTATTTTCAAGGAGTTTAAAGATAAAACTGCTTTATTTGAGTATTTAGGACTCATTTCAAAGAAAATCTAAGCTTCTTACATTTAATATTAACACCTGATGGCTGAATATTACTCCATCTTTCTCTTTTACTGGTTGATCTAAAGATGAGCTCAGACAAGATCTCTAATCTCAGAGAACAATATACTTGTTTGTAGGTTTGAAATCTGATCTTGATTTCAACTGCAGAGCTAGGCTGGGCTGCTGTTTGGATGTGGGACTTTATTGACAGGAATGGCAATTTTCAGTGATGTGATTTAGCACCTTACACTCACTCACACATGTTTAAGGGCCTGTGGCACTAAAATCTCTAAATTTGGTGCAGGAATGAATGTCTACTGAGAAGCTAATTTGCAAGAGATGCATACAGTGTTTAACCTTCTGCCTTTGAAGAGAAAAGAAATTCCTTTAAAGGGGATGGTGGTGTGGGGAATCCGATAGCGGTGATTACTAGATATTTTACCTCTGTATGTGAGGAACAAATTAGGCCGAGAGAACGCTATGTGTGCTTTTGCATCTTCTTCATTTTCCCCTGTTCAAAACCTGTGATGCTCAGAACTGACTAGCTGGAAGCTGCAGTTTGGAGGAGTGAGGATAAAAAGGAAATTCTAAGGTCTCTAATAAAAAAAAAAAAGTGGCTGAGCTTTGAAAACAAACTGCTGCTCTTCGTAAGTTGTCTGAGGGTGTCAGTCAGGAAGAGCTCAGTTTGATATGAGTGATGGAGGAGTTCGCACAGGTCTCTAGAACCCAAGGCAGCACTTTCTGGCCTCTGGCTGCTGCTCCAGAAGATCTTCTGTCCCTTCCAGTTTACAACCAGCCAGACCTGACCTCAGGCACCCCTGAGCGTCTAAAGCCATCTTTGATGCTTATTTAGATGACTGATGGACAAGATGCTCAGAAACACTTGTAATGCAGTGAAGTCACTTGGGGAAAGGGCTACCTCTTCACCCCGTGATGCAGGAGAGCTGTAGAAACAGAGCAGTGGTTGGTTACACGCTGTGTTGGAAGACCAAGAGGAATCAGGGCATGAGTAACGACTGCTGACTGGACTTTTCTCTCAGAAGAAAAGGCCTAGCATGTGAGTGTCATTTGTTGTGGACATGTCAGGATTACTAAAACATTGTGTCAGGTTTTCATGAGCTGGAGCTCTGATTTCATGAAGGAGTGGAGGCAGTAAACTTGCTTTAGTGATAGTGTGTTCACATTCCTCTAGGCACAACCATCAGAAACTTCAGGCCTGCTGTATTTGTTAATAACAGCTAATTAAATATTGTGGTTAAATATCTATTTTAATATCCTGATGCTATCATATACTTTAAGATTTTGTGATTGCAGGACAAAATGGCTTTGGAAATAAAAGTGAATAGCTGAGATTTTGCTATGTATTCAAAATAAATGTATGAACCCTTCAGTTTCTTTTTCCCCAACCATTGTATCTTTTTTTTTTTTTGTATTAGAGTGAATGAATGCATTTCCCCATTGCCTAGGAAAGACAGCTTCAGTATTTTCATAATGTCTTTTTTTGATTCAGTCTTATTTCTTTAGGTTTTGGTAGATAGTAAACAAAGTGGGTCTGATTCCTTGGGAAATAAAACACATAAAACTGATTTACTGTTGACTTCCAAGTCTTGCTTAAAGAAGTTTCCTGAAGCAAGTCAATGTTTCAAAAACTGGTCCCAAAATGTATATTCATCTCTGAGAAGGAAAGAAAAGATTCTGGAGCAAATAATCCACAACTAAGATACAGCCAAGGGAATATATTTATAGCAAAAATAATGGCGTAGCAAAACATTTCATTATAGCAGAAAGATGAATCGAATGGGCTTTGGGACAAATAAATGCATGCAGTCATCAGTCCTGATATGCAGAGACAAACCTCTCTGGGAAGAACACTATCACTAAACAAGTTTATGTTAAAAAATGTTACAACTGCCCTGAATATCAGCAATACTCACAAAATCAGAAATGGAATCTTGACTGTGTCCTTCTGGTTAACTATAACCGTCCTTTTGAAAAAGGCACAAGAGGTCTTTCCAGGGGAGTCGTACGTCATCTCCAAAAACCCGGACAGAGCTGACCTACCAAATAAACAATTGCTCTCCTTCCTCTCTAGTACAGAAATGTTCTCTGACTTCCACAATTTTCTATTGTGATTTTAGTTTCAGAGTCTGAGTAAGACTAACATGACATTTTATGACTCCTTTAAGAAACAAAAAGCAAATGAAAACAAATGCCCTGATAAATAGGGCATGTTCAGCTAAAAAGATCTATGGTAGTGCTTATTGTGTTCAGTCCATTGCAGAAAAAGTTCCTGCTGTCAATGAGGACGAACCAAAAATATTCAAACACACAAAAATTTCATTTTCTGTAACATCAAGGAACAGAGCTGGCTAGGGAAAGGGTTGTGACAGCAGTGCTAGCAAGACACTTGCATCTGCAGAGTCAGCGCCAGAGTCTGTTCAGTTCCGGGTGTCAGAATGGAAGGCTGCAGCTGGGTCCTCAGTGACAATATAACCAACTGCACCATTTTTTAAACAACAAAAGGGAGAAGGGAGAATACTGCATTGAACTCAGCTGTTTGTACCAAAAGAAAAACAGAGTACAAACGGCTACCTTAGAATTTTTCCTTTCCACTCCTTTAAAAATGAAAGACTGAGCTAGTTTTACCGTCAGGATTTTTATTCTTTTATCCAGCCATTTGCCCATTCCTCCTAAAAATCTTCTCACTTGAATACATCATCACCTGAACAGTGTGAAATTTTAAGGCATTATGGAAAAGTAAACTTTATCATGCTCTTACACACTGATACCATTCAGTTCAAGCAGGAAGCCCGGTGTCATGTGTGCGCTGCCATGGAGATTTTGTATCAATGATACTTCTCTTCAAAATGCCTTCTTCATGTGGGCCCTACAAACCAGAATAAATCTTGCTGGTAAGATGAATTTTAAGAAGAGGTGTCATTTTAATCAAGGATTCTGGATCTGTCTGTTATCCAGGAATACTCACTGTTTGACTTGTAGCGATTGCTGCTGTGACAAGGGAAGCAGAGCCAGAGAATCTGGAGGCAGCTCTGTGCTCTGAGGAGGGAACTGACAGAATTGCCTTAAGATGTTTGACTTTCATGTAGACATTCATCCTACTTCTGTTGCCTCAGTAATAAACAATCACTACCTGTGTATTCATTACTAGAAATGAATTTAAAATGCAGCTCTCTCCAGTATCCTTTTTTTAAATCATTATTAAACATCTAACTTCTTCTAAACAACGACAAGAAATCTTCACAATTTAACTGACAATTCCAGCACCTGTGTGCAAAAAGATATTTAAAAATAGAAACTACAAACCCATCAAGTTCTGTTCCCTGCATCAGTCAAACTGAATAATGCATTAAAGTGCTAAATCTCTGTTGCCCATTCCTGCTACGGACCTTAATCTGTGGTCTTTGTCTTGGTTACCATGAAGTAGTCCCTGATTGCCAAGTGACAAAGATGATGAGTACATTAGTGTTTCAGCTTCTCTCTGACGGACGAGTGACTGACAGAATGATAAGCAATGTTTATTCATTCTGAGTTTCCACTGTAATGCCAGATGGTGCTGGGGGATAGAAAATAATCTCTGGACCCCAACAAACATTGCCTCACATACTGTCACATTCATCCTGAATTTAGCAAAACTTGGCAACACAAACTTCACGTGTTGAAGAAAAGGGTGTTGTTAACCCAGTATTTTTTGTGAGGCCAGGTTTCACAGGTTAGACCAAGGCCTGGTCTCTCAAGGCCCAGCATGATGTCTCTTGGTACATTGGCACATCCAAAAATCCTGTTGCAAGCTCGTACTACACCAACCTGGTGGTTGCTGTAACCACACAAAGGGAGATGTGAGAAAGGTCAATGCTGGTGCTAAGCTCCTGCCTGCAGCCCCAGGACAGAGGACACATGATGGCAAACGACCTTTGCAAGGCTGTAAAGGAACAGCAGTCTGATCCCCTTGCCTGAAGGTGTCCACAGGTACCCTTGTGATGGGCTGACATAGGCTGGCTGCCAGATGCCCCCCAGCCATTCAGTCACTCTGTCTCCTAATACCCTTCCACTTCTTCAGTGTGAGTTCTCCATGGGCCACAGATTCTGTCATGGCACATGCACCTACTTTGTCATGGAGTCCCCCAGAGACTGCAGGGGCATCTCTGCTCTGCTGCCTGCAGCCCCTCCTGCTCCCCTCTGGGTGCCTGCAGGGCCGTTCCTTACCCTGCTCCCCTCACCCCTCCCTGCCCTGTGCTGTTTCCCTCCCTTCCCCAGGCTGTCCCCGAGGTGCCCCAGGGTGGCTGCTGGGCCTGGCCCTGCCCTGCGCTGCTGGAGCTGGCTGGAACCAGCTGTGTCCGGCATGGGACCACTCTGGCCTTGCCTCATGAAGCAGCCCTGTGGCCACGTGAAACCAGCAGGGAACTCAGTACAACATCACTGCAAGTTTCTTGCTAGGTGTATTGGTGATAGGTGGCCATGGGGTTGTTGGAGCAGTGCAACGCCCTTCCTCCCCACCAGACCTCATCTCTCAGCCCCCCAGCAAGGTGACATGTCCTAGAATGCTGGGTAGGGTTGGCCACAGCCCAGCCACCACCAAGCCTAGCCGGAACAGCAGTCCTCCCAATGCAAGGGCAGCAATGGAGGGGGACAGGGCTGCAGGCAGGTTATGTGGCAACACCATGTTGGAGCTGGTCTTGGGCACCAGCTTCTTGAACCTGGGTGAGTAGAAGAGGTTGAGGGCCTGATGTTTCTTGTCCATAATGTTTAATACAGTGGCTCCACGCTGGGACCTGAAGATCTGCAGTCCAGGTTTTCATATGTCCAAGTCGCTGCATTAGGATGTACCTTCTCTCTACCAGTGTTTGCCCCCATTTCCCAAGTCTACTTTTGTTCATATCTCTTCAAGCAGGAAAATGCAGTGATTATAAAAGTGATTACCAAGACATGAAGTTTGTGGATTAAGAGATCCAATTTGCTGAGGGATGGGTACAAGGTGATGAAGTATTAGTTAATACAGACAAAAAAATTATGGATCTGTCTCTGGGCGAGAGCAGCACCAACTTCCTCTTCCTGGCTGTTGGGCTCACCACACCCATTACCTGGTTTGTGTGCCACCTGAAAATCTGTTTGACATCCCACAATTTGGAACAGTCTACTGCCAAGAGCTAATGACATGCTAATCTTTCTTTGAGTATCACCAGTGACAAATTGTCCTTGAAGAGAGACTGAGTATTTCCGTGTAATGCACTGTTTATCAACCCATGACTCAGCTGGACTTACAGTATCAACACATAATTTCAGTATCATACCGATATCATTTCACATAGAGAGCCAAAACACCTTTAAAACCTTTCAGGGTGAAGTAAAGGTTTGAAGTTGGAAATGATGTCTCTTATTAAACCAAACAGTACAGGGATACAAGACAATGGAGATAAATGTTCAAGTTGTTTTCGTACACTCATGTTAGAAGTGAGGGTAAAGTTCAAAGTTTATTAAGTCAATGGAAAGGTTCATGTTATGTCCAATAGATCTTTTAAGCATCAGACATATCAATGCCAGTTATATTTATTTTGGATCAGCTCTCAGTGTTACTGGAGATGTTTACTCTGTTGCTCAAAGTCTCCTATTGAGATGGATAACACCCAGAAAACTGCCTGTCAAAATCTGGGTTTGTGTGTTTCTTTCTCCTTTGGCATTTCTGAAACACTACTCCAACTCCTCATACATGCACACGTGTGCGCACACATGGTAGAGACATGATGGCTATATACACTGAATTTTTTTGCCATTATTTAAAAGGTGTTTCCATATTACACAATGTTATGTCATTGTTAGAATGAATGTCGTTAAGTATCAAGATTTTCCAAAGATGAGAACATGATCAAGTACACTTTACTCACTGTGTGCTTCCCTAATTAACAGCTAAAAATCCGCCCCTCCCTTTAAGACACATTTTGGGATTTTTTGAAGCATGTTGTCCTGTCAGTAGGGAACTTCATGAATCCAGGTTGCATCTAGATAGCTCTACTATTTCCCTTACACCAGCTTGTGCTAAGGGGCACCACAGGCAGTCAAGCTGCCAGATGTTCTCCATTGGCAGGACACTGGGCATAGCCAGTCCCACCACCTGCCATCTGCTGCCCAGGTCACAGTTATTGAGTTAGGGGGAAAGCTGGGCAGACGGACAGACAAACTGCAGAAAACTCATTTTCATCAGAAGCAGGGTTGAAAATGTTTTTAATGAGTTTGGACACGAAGCATATTTTGCTATGTTACATACATGATAGTAATGTGGTTCCTAGCACTGCTGTGGGAATTGCACTAGTTAGTTAACTTCAACCTCCAAACCAACAGACAACAAAAAATAATCTTTTACGCAGTATCAAGATTAATTATGGTTGTTAGTGTGGTCTTTTCCTTTTCTAAATGATGCTGAGCCTCAGGCCCAGCCCTGCTACCCTCTCCTCACTGTGCTCTGCACTGGTGCAGCCTTGCCTTAAGCACTGTGTGTAGTTTGTGGCACTACGATATAAGAAGGACATAATGCTATTAGGGAGTGTGCAAAGGAGGGCTACGAAGATGGTGAAGGGTCTGGAGGGCAGGATGTATGAGGAGCAGCTGAGGCCCCTTGGTTTGTTCGGCCTAGAGCAGAGGAGGCTGAGGGGAGGCCTCATGGCGGCCTACAGCTTCCTCATGGGGAGCGGAGGGGCAGCGCTGAGCTCTGCTCTCTGATGACAGCGACAGGGCCCGAGGGAACGGCATGGAGCTGTGTCAGGGGAGGTCAGGCTGGAGTTAGAAAAAGGTTCTTCCCCAGAGGGTGGTCGGGCCCTGGCACAGGCTGCCCAGGGCAGTGGTCATGGCCCCAACCACCGGAGTTCAGGGAGCGTTTGGACACCGCTCTCAGACACAGGGTTTGATTCTGGGTGGTGCTGTGTGGGGCCAGGGGTTGGGCTCAGTGATCCTTGTGGGTCCTTTCCAACTCAGGATGATCTATGAATCTATAATTCAAATAAGAATAGATTCTTTTTAATGTCAGTGTTGTATAAATCTTTCTGACATTGTGATGAAGAGCTCTCGTATCTAGGCTTTTTAATCATCCCAACACATTTTAAATAATATTTCCTTGTATTTATTATTGGACTTTTGTTTTACATTGTGTTTCTGTGACAGTATTTAGCTGTCTGCATACAAAGTTATCAGTCTGCATCAGCAGAATAAAATAGTGGTTATCTACATGTTGCGATAATGTAATGTTTTTGACTTTTTGTTTACAACGGAGCAGTGCTCCTCCAGGAAGTCAATGCAAAAGCACTTTAAAAATGATTATAATGTTCTACATAAAGAGAAATAAATGAAGTAGAAATGGCTGTGTTTTTGTTTCATTGGGCACAATTTTTTCAGGTGAAATCACAGTGCCTTTCATAAAGGCATGATTTAATTAGGGCTTGATGATGTAACAGTACCATCAAAGAAAAAATCGTAACAAATAACGCTTTTTAAAATGCATAAGAAATCTCACACCACTTTATTAAGATAGAAGTATCAAATTATTAGCTGCATTAATAGTTAAATCTTGAGTTGAGATAAAAACTCTTCAATAATATGATTCTAGAACATCTGAAATATTGTTTTTGTACTACTCTATAATGTTTTCTTTTTTTCTTTCAATTCTGTGAAAAATGATTAATTGATCTTTAATTAAGTGGGGGAAAGTAAGATGACTTGGAAAAAGGGTAGAAAAGCCAATCTCCTTCAAACATTCATAACATTTCACGTAATATTCAAGCTGCGAAGAAGTCTTATTTCGTGACAGATAATTATTGAATTTTACTAGAGCAGAGTTGTTTTGTTTTTCAAGCCAACTGCAAGAACATGCATGTAATCGAATGAATTCAAATTGGTATTTCCTTTTTCAAAAGCATGGTTCACAGTGGCGATAACTCAATTGCTAGCCACAGGAAGCATATTGATGTCTAAATCAGTCAATATTAATAACAACTGAAAACAAAATTCAGCTTTCAATATGCTGGAGTTTCTGTTAAAAAAAAAAGATGATTTTCCTGTCTCTTTTTAGCTAAAAACCCTACACTCATGCTTTATTTATACATTTTAATATTTATTTTTATGTTTGCTGTAAGCATTAATGTTTAATATGTCTTGTCTGTTGTCTAATCATAAATCTTAAATTCCCCAAATTCCTGATGAAGCCATTTATTCAGAAAAACCAAGTGTTCTTAGATTGTGCTGCACTTTTCTTTTGTGACAAACCAAGTGATCAGATTAGCTGCACAGAACTATTTATTTCTTCAAAGCATCTTCTAACAAAACTATTAGAGGATGCCTTAAACTTTGCTGAAATCCATACACTAAAATAAAAGCAGGGTTTGAAGAGTAGGACATATGATACAGATAGGAGTAATTATGAGTGAATAAGGACAGAGAAAGTCAAAAACCTATTTTAAAAGGATAATGACTGAGTAGAGGGAAACTATAAGGTTTAGAGAGTGCAGAAAAACAAAACTGGTGGCATTTGGAACACCGCAATAAGAACTACAGTACTTGCACTTGAAATGTCAACACATATGTAGTGCTTTCTAGCAAATATTAGCCATACTTCAGAAACACTGCAAGAACCTAAATGAGAGGAGTCTGTGCTGGGAAACATGTCTGTCTAGACCATACAAGAAGGACAGGTTGAGACTACTAAAAATTAGCACTTACTCATGTCTTTGTGTTTCTAAATCACTGCTAGGTATTATGTAAAGCAATTTCTGCATTTCTCATGTAGCAGGAAAGGATTGTGGTTCTGATTTTACAGATGGAGGAAGTTTTAAGGCCCTGGTTGTGCAATGAATGCAAGCACATGCTTGCCTTTACTAACATCTTGTGTGCCTGACTAAACAGACACCCCAGTGATTTCCTGAGGTTCACCAGCCAGGAAGCACAACAGTGTTAGCACTTCCAGGCCCAGATTCTTTACATGCACGCTGTCAGCCCCATTAGCCCAGTGCAGCCTAAACATTATGTACCATGCAGAGGAGGTAAGCACTAAGTAGTACCTAATTCTCAGCTATAAGGTCAGAACACTTGGCTATGCTTGTAATGGGTAACTATAAAGAATAAATCGTATCAAAAACAGAAGTGTAGGAAGAGACAAGCTCTTTCCAATCAGGAGATAGCTAATAGGGTCTAACAGAGGCTCTGTTGGTGGCTGGGAAGCTAATTGGCCAGAGGAAGTTGTGCAGCACCAAAGTGGCTTGCTAAAGAAGAAATTATTTTAAATCCACGTTTATTCCTAGGATTTAAATACATATGCAAATCAGTGATGCAGTACCTTACTCATAGCTTAGTAAAGTCAGTACACTGCAATAGTATTTGTGGGTGCTGCACAGGAACATGATGTTTCTCATTGGACTCTACAGGTTTGGTCAGTGTTGAAAAGTCTTTATCAACATTTTTCATTTTGTCTTGACCAGCAGCCAACTCCCAATGGAGCTACGTGTGAGTACATGTGAGTGTAAGGTTTAGCTACTTCTGCCCACCAGTAGCTTCCTTTTGGTGATTTTATCAAGTGCTTCTTAAAGGCACAAATAAATCATAAATGTTTGCCCTTCCTTTATGCTAGTATTAGCACAAAGAATTTTAATAAACTGGGAAGTGTGGGTGTGCATTCACAGTCACACAGGTTTGTCTAGCAGAGGATGTTCTTGTTAAATAATACAGTGATGAAACAACAGTTTAAGAATATAGATGAAGAGATAAGTAGACGTTTCATGTCTCTCACCTTAATTATCTATTCATCAAATCTAACCGATCATGCAGAAATGCTACCTGGATTGTAATATTCTGGATGAAGGAACATTGACTAATTCTCAGTCTTCAGGACTAGAAGCTCTTTTTAGTAACAGATTAAGTATTTCTGTTAATGTTCCTGCTCTTTCCTTCTTGATTTGCTGCAGAGCACTCAGATGAAATCTCTGGTCCTGATGACTTGTTGCAGTGTAAATGATCGCTTCTGCTTCATGTCTTTCCAGCAGCTCTCTGTCTCTGACAATGCCTCATCTGTGCTGTTGGCAAGCAGTAGCTCCGAGGCAAGTATCTCCCTTATTTGTTCTGCAGCCACGATAGATTCAGTAAGTTATTTACTTTTTGGAGTGCTTTGATTATCCTTGAATCAGGCTGTTTATTAGTCAGCAGTGAGTTCTTTTACAGATTTCCAACTTTTGAGATGGATAAAGAACTCAGCTTTGCAGCTTTAGTAACCTTCCTTGTGTCCATTTTATCTGTTTTATCTGCTTTGGTACAGTGTTTCAAATGGATAGCACATATTAATATCTATCTAGTCTCTCTTCTCTAAAACCCTGCAACAGACAGAAAAAAAAATCACTCTTGCTGTAGTATTATAGTGTATACTGAAACTTCACACAATAATATTCTTTCAGAATATATAGAACTTGATTTGTATATTCCATGGGATCCTTTCTGTTGCTGTAATTAATTCTCTGCATCTGGCCAAAGATTACATTTGTTATCTTCCTGAGCATAAAAGGTCTATTAATATGTAAATCAGCAGTTTTTAGTTTTCTTGGACCAGAAGAACTTTTTAACATTTTAATGATAAGTTCACAGTAGTGGTCCCTTTCTGTGCTTCAAAAGTATGGGTTTTGCTTATATTTCACAACAGAATGCCAAAGTAAAATTCAGATTTAGTTACAGCAGGGAAGATTAATCCTGGACAGCCTTTGCCAGCAGCTGTGGAGAGTTATCAGCAGAGGCAGGCATAAAGGTGTTGGAAATGAATGACATTAAGGAGTCAAATGCCAAAGTAATAAAAAAGAGCAACGTAGCACTCAGAGTGATGCAGGAAAACGGAGTCAACAGCCTTGTCTGTATGTATGACTTCTGATTTCTTCTGATTACTGAAGTATGATTTCAATGTTGGCTTTACATATACAGTTGTACCTGCAGTGAGTTTCTCACCCTCACCCCAAAATTGCTAGCAGTGGGTGTATGACCATCATACAGAGAAAAACATGCTCCATCTACATTGGACACCCAGAGGGTGTCTGTTCTTGCCAAGAACATAAATCAATGCAGCTATATGGAAGTTAGTGGTGTTGAGAATATGCTAGCCCAATATCTGGCTCTTGGAGTGAAAAATTTTCATGAGCCATGAAAGGATACTTTACGGACAAGATACTTTACGGTCCTTTCCTTTGTCTGACTTCTATACTGTGGAAACTTTCAGGCAGATTATGTAAGAAAAAAAGATGAAAATTCAATGAGACAGCATTGCTTAGTCTGGAAATTTATTTCCTGGAAAGCTTCGTGATTTCTAAAAGGATGTATTTGACCCTGCTGCATGAATGTCCAAAAATTGTCACCAGCATTTACAACTGGGGAGGCTGCCAGTGAGAGAAATTGCGAGCTAGCTCTGTTGTCACCTCTCTGGCACAGGGGATCGAAGACTGAGAGAAATTTCTGTTAAGAAAAAATCAACAAGTATGAGTATGATTTTAAAAACACATTTTTAAACCTAAATTGGACATGTACCTGTCTGGGTAACCTTGCTACTTGTACTCTAGGAAACCCAATGGGTAAATTCTTTTGTGTGTAAAAAGGTTCTTAAAATTATTTTCCTAAGTTTTAAAATTTATCCAAACTATCTCCTTGACTTCAGGATCTTGGCAAGAAAGAAGAACTTGGACCACTAGGAGAGTTATAATCCAAAAAGTATAATCTAGGCCACAGTTCCGTATTCATTATTCAACTAGGAAGGTGACCGCAATAGGATAACATAGACACTGCAGTTATTACAAGGACTATCAAGTGATAGATTTCAATTATGGATTAATAAATGATTTTGTCTCACTAAATACACTTCCGTCTGTTTCGTATACTGCAGAAAGAAATGTGTGCAGGACAACCTTTTACTTAGGTTGTTTTCTTCCTTAAAATACATTTTTCTAATCTTTAAACAGGTATTTTGCTTCATCTGTGCCAGAATCATAGAATGGCTTAGATTGGAGGGGACCTTGAAGATCATCTAGTTCCAACCTCCCTGCCATGGGAAGGGTTGCCAACCACTGCCAGGAGCCCTACTGACATAGTTGGGAATAAACTAGTTCAAGCAGGCCTTGCAGCAACACTGCTGGGGGAAGTAAAATCAAACACCACAACTTTCCCACACAGACAGTAGGAGATTGGGTTGTAGATTGTGGTGTACCAACAAGGCCTGTACTTAGCAAGTCCTGTTATTCCTTTTGTTTCATTTGAGAGCTCGGACTAGCAGTGCACGTCATGACCCAATACAGCCTCACTAAAAAAAGCATTGTAGAACCTAAATAGTAGGAATGCATAGTAGTATGACAAAGGGATTTTTAGAACAATGTCTATGTCTTATGGCTCACACTAAGCATCTCTAGACAGCACAAGCTCTGTACTAGTTGATTCTCATCTGAAGATTCAGAAAACCTATGGTATTCGGTACACTAATTCTTGGAGTTATGCAGCTGACATTTCCCCTAGACATCTTCCCTTTCATTTCTTTCTCACTACCTGAATTCCCTTCTAGAATATCTTTGCCTTTCAGTTTTTCCTCAAAATTTTCTTTTGCCGTGATCAGAGATGGTGTGTCCCTTTATGTACGCTGGAATAATGAGGAATCCTAAAATATCTGTTTTGTGTGGCATAGTCTCCAGAACCTCAGCACTTAAGCATGTACCCTGTGTCTATGCTGCACGCCAGGCAGATGCCACTGGTCACTGAAATATGATTTTGGCTTTCCTGGCATCGGTGGTAGCAGCTTTCCATTAGGCTCCTGCAGTTGCAACAGGACACATTCTGGGGAACGTGATATGAAGATATAAAAATTCATAGATTGACTTTTTACCCTGTTTCCTGAGATGGAAGTTGCCTGTAAAAGTATCTTAATTCAAATAGGGTAGGAGGAATGCAAACGAATGCATTTATTTATGACATACTGTAGACAACTGTTGCAGGTATTTATGAAGACCAAGAAACAAAGAAAACATGTTCAAGGTGTGTTGTGATAATACAGATAAATCAGTCTCATGGCAAGGTGCCATCAAAAACTTCTGCATGGCCTCATGGTGAGCCATGCAAAAGGAAGGCCTCTGAGCTGAAAGCTAATGCTGAAGTTAATCCAGCAGGGAAAAAAAAGAAGTGTCAGTTTTCAGCTAAATCAGCTGCCTTGAAATGGCTCACCCTGTGGTTACATTGATGTGAGTCCTGGCACAAAGGAAGGGTGGAGGGCTGGGAGAGACTGAACAGCCCAGATTTCGTCATGTTAAGCCGCTGAGAACTGCAGCTGCATGTGCCCATGTCACTGCAAAACGTCTGTCATTTATACAGGTTTGTACAGGTGATGCAGTTAAATAAACATCAACATGGAGTAAAAAAAAGTGTAGTTCATTACTAGCTTTTCATTTGGAGAAGATACAGAAGACATTTACTCTGAGATGTCTGTAGTTTTCAGGTGACTGAACCTCAACTTCTTTCTTAAGGACGTTCAGTATCAGGGAGACAAAGAGCAGTACAGCATTTGAATGCCTCACTTTGACAGTTCTAGTATTAAATCGAATTAAAGTAACAGAAATTAGTGGTAGTGATAAAGATGGTGGTTTTTGAAGTCTGTGGATCAGTCTGGGACTTGACACATACTTACCTCTACCAGAACATGAATAATTATTTGCCACTGACACAAAATGAATCAAATAGGCTTAAAATCATATTTTGAAAGAAAATGAGTTAGGTTTTTTTTGTATGTCTTCTGCATCTCAAAGTCCTTAGGTTCTTATTCATGAACTCTGCACTGAAATCATACAAGATGAAATAGCATTTCAAGTTAGGAAGAACTTTGAAAGTTGGGATTCTTCCATAATCCACTGACTCAAGGGATTTTAAGGAGATCAAACAAAGCTATACTTTCAACTAAATCCTAATAGTTGGCATAATAAATTCATATAGATATATATGCATATGTATTTGCATAAAGGCACATAACTATAATAAAAAGAAATATTCCCTTCCTTAAAGGAATTTACAGTCCTTAAAAGCTTTGATTTCTGTAAGCCATTTATGTAATCTCTGGCATAAACAGTCCATGAATATTTGAAATGAGGTCCTTTGATTAGTTCTTGAACACTTTGTTTATTTTCCTCGGGGTTTTTTGTTGTTGTTTTGTCTGACATCGCTCCTGTCTGACGTAGAAAATGGGAGCTTTAATATTAGTTAATTCTGATGTAACTCTGGAGCTGAACAAAACTTCATGGAAGAGAAGATCTACATCTGCTCTGTTGCCTGAAGAAAGAGAGATGGGAAAAGTTATTTCCCTTGTGGCTGATCCTTGGACCTGCTTGAGCCTGTCAGGAAATTTTTTCATAGCTGATAATTCAGATGAAATGCCATATCATTAATATTAAACTATGCCAGGAAAACAGGTAAGAAATAGCTATCTTTTGCTTGTGTACCGTGCAGCTAACTCAGTACTTGCTGATTTTTGAGTATAGAAATTCTTAGTCAAAGATCTATTTAAGACTTATTTCTACTGGGAATTTAAAATTTAAGTTGTTATCAAAGGAAGAAAAAAATTGGAAAGAACTGAGAAGTTAGAAGGACGTGTATTAAGACTCACAAGTATTGATAGCTACATATTTTACTTTTTCTTGTGATGCTATTTGTTAATAACACTGTTTTTACAGTTGAGAAAATGACACTGTTCTGGACTTCTCACATTTCCTCAGTTCATAAGTATTTTCTTGAATTCTGCATGTGCATAGCACAGAATAATCAGTTCCTAGCAGGGTTTAATTTTCCGTGAAAACATTGGCTGAAACTTGTGGCTAGGGACATGTTAACAGCACAATGAAAATAAAAAACGATTTTGTCTTCCTTAGTGACCTCCAGAACCCACTCTGGTTTCTGCAAAATAAAAGATGCTGTTTTCTGTGTAAGCTCTTTCATATGCACAAAGAATGTGAATGGTGGTATGAAATAAATATATCTTCAGTCAAATCAGAGTACTTAAACTGAGTTGGAAAGTAGAATGTCATCCACAGCTTGAAACAGTTTATTTTTTTTTAAGAACTGGTTTCCTTTTCAGTATGTTGTGATAAAAATATGCATTTGTTATCAAATGGTAATTTGACAATACAAGAACTTGAGTTTGGCGTTCAGTCATGTCAAAGCAACATGGAGAGCTGAACTCATTAACAAAGGGACCAAGTTCACAGCTAGGAATACATGTACCTGTATGGGCCACCTTAACTAATCCAACACCTTAGCAGAAAACAGCAGATTGGGGTACTGGGACACAATCAGTTGTGCTACCAAGTGATAATCTGTTAGAGAGAAGCAACCAGGTGTGAGGGGAAAACATCACACGCTGACTGGGAGACTGCTGAGGCAGAAATAGGGGTGAAAGCCATCTTTTTCACTGAGAAGCCAGAGGATGAGAGTTTCTCTTCTTGCTGAGAACCAAAGACTTTGAAACCATCTCTGATATGTGGCTTTTTGCTCTTGGCAGAGTGGTGAAGATAGACTGAACCAAGCATTTGGTGAAGAGGCAGTGTCTTGTACTGTGACATTAATCTACAGATGAGACTGATTTCCAGACCAGATTGTGGCACTGTGAGAGTCAACCTGCAATTGCTCTGGGAAAGATGAACTGATGTGGTGCTTCAGTGCACCTGCTTGGAACAGTTCAGCTACCACCCTGCCCTAGCATCCAAACATCTCAGTGCTGGTATGATTCAATTTTAACGAATACGAGATCATCAGCTGAATAATCACTTCCTATTGCCTTTAATCATTTCTGCAGGCAAATATAAGGGTTGAATCTAGGTAGAACGAGGAAGTCATAAACAAGAAAATAAAGCAAAATATTTGTGCTAATTAGCAGCTCTGCAACCAAATACAGCTCCTGGGAATGAACAAAGAAAAGGAGCGCTTAGCCAGAGGTTCATTTTAAAGCTGGGTGTCAGGAGAGGGTAATCTGATGCATTCTGCCAACCTGACAGTAATTTGTCAGACATGTTACAGACCTGCACTACTGTCTTTGTTAAAGATGAGATGTCCTACTTTCCTGATTAAAACCAACTCCTGATTTGCAATTCTGAGCTAAGATAATTGCTTCAGCAGCTTTCCAAACTGGGCTACAATTATGGAGTGGGCATGCATTACCAGTGGTAATTTAATTTGTGTGTCCATTTGTTACACAAGTAAAGATTCTTTCAGGCGTTACTGTTAGTGATATTTTTGCCTCTAGTACGTATCGGAGGCCACATTCACAAGATATACTTTCATGAATAAAACATGAGAGAACCAATTCCTCTGTCTACTGAAACAAAGAAAACAAACATTGCCTTTGGGACACTGTATACAAACAGAGATGCATTCAAGCTTGCACATAACTGTCTTACCTAAGGAGGGGAGCAGAGCTGCGTGAAAAAAGTATTTTATTTTGCCTGAATTGCCAAAATTCTGACAGAAAGTGGTCTTGATCATCAGCTAATCGAAATAAGTGCTAACCAGCTCAAAAGAGGAGTTTATAATTAGCATCGTAATGAATCTTGCCCATAAGCCTTCCACATCCTTTCTCTCTCTGCTTCTTGCTCTCAAAGGCAGAAATGCCTCTAGTAGTCGATGACATCTATTTTTTAAAACAGATGGGGAGTTTCAAAGGTGCTGAAGGGGATTTCTTGTTCACTTCTACAGAGAATTGCAGTGATGGATGGGCATCTGTCTCCCAAAACAAATGTCATGCCTGCTTCCCACAGACAGACAGGACTACAGCTTTCAAAACTCTTACTGTTTTTTGTTGTTACTGTTTGTTTGTTTGTTTTTCTGAGTATTTCAGTTCAAGTTAACTACTGTTTTTATGATTTCCAAGTTTTACATTTTATCACCCCAAAATGTGTTCTGCAATAGCTGTAAGTGTCCTCAGAGATTCTGTAATTGCTTATTTCAGTGGGCTCATTTCCTACCCTACAGCCAGTAGATGCCATCCCAAACAGGCTGAGCTATCCAGAGTGAATTTGGCCCTCTGTCACATTGATATTAATGTGGTACAATTTCCTGAGCCCTTAGATATCTAGTGGGTTAAACACCTAATATAATAGCTTCTGAATTCAGTGGTCATTTTGCATATGAAACCGTCTTTGAGTGGCTCTACTATTCTCACTCGATTCTGATGAAGGTAACCACTTTGAAGTCTAGGTTTTGGAGGGAAACTTCAGCTTAGAGGCAATAAAATAGCCAATGCGTTAATGACTGGCTAAGTTCCCTACTCAAGTGCCTGAAGCAATGACTCATTAACCCAGCCACGTAATTAACTTGGACAAGGGACACATTGCGTTTAAACTGATTATGGAAAAAAACCCTACCAATCAACATAAGCCAAGTAATAAAAAACTTTCAAGGATCCAGGCAAGGACACAATATGAAATAAAACAGAATGCAGTACATTTTACCCTGAAGGATACCTAAGTGCTTCGCAAGTGATATACAGGCAGTACTGATGAAATAAATCCACCTTCAGGGGAGATGCAATACTCATCTAGCAAAGAGCTCTACAATATGGGGAGAAAAAAAACCAGAAATAATTATTTTAACTGTAGGATGCATGCAAAAATCTACACTCTAAAATCAGCCCTTGGAACTTCAGGGTAGGTGGTTTTGCGTGTCCTTCAGAACATCCCAATTAGAGTAAAGTATATAATATCCCACATTAAGGGACAGTAGTAGTGTTTTTGCAGGCAACAGGGCCAGTGAAGGTGCCTTCAGTAGCTATACCAGACAAGAAATTGGTTGCTGCTGACAGAACCAACACCAGCTGTCCGGCATTGCTTCTTGTCTAGCAGATACACAGCTATAATTAGGGAGAGTTATAATACAGCAAAACATTTCCTTTTAGTAGAATATATTTACCTTTGTCAAGTACTTTCTATTTCCAAGGAAAGTATGAAGAAGTAATGTCTTCCCTTGGATGGGAGGCTTAAGGGCATGCATTTGCAGTGAGAATGAGACAACATGTCAACCCCTCATTACCTGGCTGTCATAGAGAAAATGCTTTTCTTACTCTTATCTGCATTTGTGGATAGGTGAATGGACCTGAGTGGATCATTTCTTACCTCTCCATGATTTCTTACGGGAAATTTCATACTGCAGAGCAGCATGAACTTCAGAGGACCAAGCAGCTGGGAATACTCTCCATTCCTCCTTGCTAGGCTTTTGTGGGTGAAAGCCAGCTTGGACTGTGAATGATGTCTTATTCCAGATTCTTTACTTCTGTGGAAGCAGTAGTCTAGTTTAACTAAACTATGTACAAATAATCTATCAGACACAAAAATGTCTTTCAGACACCATGGACAACTCTGACATGGTGACAGTTCATGCCATATGAGCCCAAAGGACAGGCAGACAGGCACTTCTGTTAGCTCCTGGAACTCCACAGCCCAAGGTGTTACACAAGCATGTCTGGTGACAGCTTACTTTCCTGCGGGGCTCAGTCAGCTACCAGAGACTAGCTGCTTCCCTGTCTCCTCTGGACACCCAAGAAGGGGATGTTCCTTCCCACATCATATCAGCCTTTGGGTGAGCTGTGGCAGACAGCAAATTCTGATGTCTTTGTTGTCACTGTGCTATACATCTTCTGGACTAGGGGATGTGAGAAACTTCTTCATGGCCCTGCACTTCCAGGAGGGTGAGGAATGCAGCTACCATCTCATTTCTTGGTGCTGTGACAGTGATGCAGTCTATTACAGAACACCGGGGAGTTAAAATGTCCCCGTGAAGCATCATTTCTTTATTCCTCTTTTTAAAACTCACTGCGTAACAACTCTTGCTAGCAATAGAACAACTGGCTCAATTTCCCACTTTGGGATATGCTATAAGCCTCTGGCTTCACAGTTTAGCCACTTGAAACTGAATTATTGTCTCGTTAAAGTATAAGTATTAGCACTTAAGAGAAGTACCAAAAATAAAAGTGGCCTTTATCAAAATGATCCCATTGGTTAACTGTAGTGTTCTTTCCAGTACATTTACAAATTAACCAAAATAACAAGAAGCTCAGTGGGATCCTGAGTTGCCTTTGAGAGTAAATTCCTCATCACCTTAATAAGTATTTATGTTAGGTCTTGGAAAACCTTGCAAAAGGAACTTTTTAGTAACTAAGAAAATATTAAGCAAGATAAGAGTGGGGTTTATGGACAAGACACACATATATACACATGTACATATGTATATATGTGGTACATTTAAGTGAAATTAGGTTGCCCAGAAAAGCTGTGGGTGCCCCATCCCTGGAGGCGCTCAAGGCCAGGCTGGATGGGCCCTGGGCAGCCTGAGCTGGTGGGGGGCACTGCCCATGGCAGGGGGGGGGGCTGGGGGGGCTTTGAGATCCCTTCCAACCTAAACTGCTCTTTGATTCTACGATTCCTTGAAATTGGATACGATAGCAATGGAATAAAGAAGTACACATGGCTTGGAAATACAGTCTGTTTTAAAAGGAAGCCAAATATTTTCTGTGCATTAGTCTTGGATGAACGTCTAAAATCCCACCTCTCCAGCTGATGTCTGAGGTTGAGCACTGTATGCTAGCATCTGTATTGTGAACGAGTATGAGTGAGGGGGAGAGCAAATTGTTCAAAGCCTCTACAAAAGGCAATTTTCTACCAGAGTAATGACATTTATTTGCATTTTTTCCCCTTTAAAGCTCTAGCTTTCCATCCAAGGCAATTTTTATAACTCCTCAAAGAGTGTTTTGCACAAGGTGCAGATAAAGAAAGCAACCCAGGTCACATTCAGACCGGCATCAAAACGCCCACTCATTTCAACAGGACTGACATTATTTTTGAGAATAAACGAGAAGGTAAAGTGCTGTCTCCTAGAAGTACTGCCTCCAAATTCTAATCCACATGCTATTCACCTTTCTCTGCCCAAGTATAGCTACTAGCATTTATCTTCTAGGTTAAGGTCAGAATGAAAACTCTGGTAATCTTTCTGTCAACATCTAAGGTTTTAAATAGAGCACAGTGTTAACATTGATCATATAAAGGGTGCCGAAAACTTCTGCTGTCTGGAGTTGGGAAGTAGGACTAGGTTAAAGAAGTGAAGTTATTGAATGCTGTTTTGATACTTTCTACATAATTACCATGGAACAATGTTGCTTATAATTATATTGTGACCAAAATTAATGAAGACTTGAAATTGATTTGGACTGTTAAAATCATGGGCTGATTCTCAGAACATTCTTGGAAAGAATGTGTAATTACTGGAGATGCAACAGACCTCTGCCAAACCAGAGACATATGCATTTGCAATAGGCAGGCAATGATATTTTTAGACGTATTGTACTATATCACCTTGCACTGCCCTTGGCTCATCAAAGCAACAGTTAAGGATATCCTGCTTCTAAATCCTGAGAATTAACAATTGTTACAGACAATGTTTCATCGGCCGTGTCTGGCCATTGTGCAAGTCACATTTACCTGACTGCCACAGAGGAAACCTCAGAGTATTACTTATGGCTCTTGGCATACCCTAATTTGGATAAGCCAAGACACCAGGTAAAAGGGTATCAAGAAGATATTTGTTATGAATGCACAATACTAATTTAGAAATCACCCATCCAATAAACTAGTGACCCACCAGTCTACTACCAGGCCTCCATTTTTCTGCCCAAGAAGAGTTTCCAGACTCTCCATGTAGAACTATGAGATTAAAAATTGAGATAAAACTTAAACTGAGAAAACATAAGTGCAATGGGAGAACTACTTTATTTTCTTTCTGTAATCATCCTGACTAGAGTAATTCCAGCTGGAGTAGGCACAGTCTGTGCAAAACTCAGAGAAATCAGCCAAGCTCTTAAAGGATATTGCTCTCCCACTGGTCACTGTACTACTCTCCATGGTACAGTGCTCTGATTAGTTATGCCTCAGAGTGAATGGGGATTTTAAGTGTGTTTCTTAAAGGGAGGACGCCTAGTAAGGTCATTCTTTGCTGGTGACTCAGTATTACCCAGCTCCAGAATGTTAGTGGGACTGCACTGATTCCTACCTGTTGTATATAAACTTGAGCTGTTGTGTAGTGGGAAGGTTTGTTAGTTGGACCTGACAACAGACACCTTGTCTGTGAAAAACAATACGTGTGTTTATCTGACGTTGCTCAACACTGGTTTGTCCACTACTTCTTTTTCTCTCTATAATTAGAAGAAAATGTGGACAACCAGCTTAACAAAGAAATTCTTAAGAAGGTTTTTTTTTCTTTTTTTTTTTCACTAGTTGAAAGAAATATTGTGTTCTCTTTACTAGGACAAAAAAAAGCCTGTAATATTCCTGCAGTTTGTCACCTCTGTGAACAATTACTGGAATTCACTGTATTTCAGAGCTGAGTGAGATGATGATGCACATGCTCTGGATTGGTCCAGAGGGCACTGGTCTCCTCGCTCCATGGTTTGGACTGCTTCAGGGACACTGGCCTACAGTTTTGCCCCTTGTCTGGCTCTTCATTGCACTGTAAAGCCAGTTTAAAGTCTTAATCCCCTAGTTTGGCTGTCATGTGTGTGCCAACAATCAAAATTCAAAGCAAAATTGATTTGGCAGGATGAATGATTAATACTGATATTTGCCTCTGAAGAAAACATCCGTAACTGCCCCTGCACTTCATGCCAAGCCAAGAACTTGCCTCTATGAGGAGAACAGGCTTGCCCCAAGAGCTGGTCACAGCTAGAGCTGGGAGTCTGGATCCTCTGTCCCTTCCATGTGGAAAACATCACCAAGGGGCAGTTTCTCAGCTCTGTAAAAAATACCTACCCCCATTCATGGTTCATAAAGGCAGTAAAACCATCAAAAAAATGATCTGACAGTCAAAATTTTGAAGTAATGTTGAATCTACTCCCTAATGAATAAGAGTTTTTTTTTTTTTTAACAAAAATCATTAGTACCATGAAGAAAGCAGATTTTTTTTGATGCAGCAGTCATAATCTCGTTTGTAGATATGTGGAAGAATACAGATCAGGAGAAAGTTTACAGGAGGTGAGACAGAATGTTTTCACTCCACCTGGAAGAAGCTCCCACGGAAAAGAAGTTGACTGTCTTTAAGAAACACTGCACACTTCACATTTTACTAAAAGGCTTTCTTCTGTAGGTATAACAAGCCAAGTACTGAAGTCCTTCTGTTCCAATAGAAAAACTATCTAAAACACTCTTCAGAAATAAAGTATTTGTGTCATCTATTTGCCTATAAGGCAATGAAAATCCGATATATTAACTCCCTTAATTTAGCCCAAAGTGGATTTTACCCCAAAGCTGAGAAGGGTTAGGGACTCAGGCCCATAGATTTGTGAAGAATTTCATTGTTATCATTAATTTGACATAGAAGGTGCCAGAATACAACAATATCGGGTGGCAAATGGAAACAAATGAAGGAGGAAACGCTTTAACTCCAGATACAAAAAATGACAGAAAATTACTGGTTATATTCAATTTGAATGAAGTACATTTGATAGAAATCTTGCACAAACTACAGGCATCTCAAATAAAACAAAAACAAAGGAAGGCTTTGAGAAGGAGAAACCAGTAATCACTTCAGTGGTTTTACACTTCAGGAAGAGGTTGACTTATTATCATATCTCCATAAGCAGAAAAAGTCAAATTACTATTCCAAAAGCACACATGGTTAGTGAGAGCTCAACAAAGTCAGTCTTACAAGCAATAACAGACATGCTAAAGGGAGCATCCAAAGGAGGGCTAGGAAGGTAGTGAATGGTCTAGAGGGCAGGATGTATGAGGAGCGGCTGAGGCCCCTTGGTCTGTTCAGCCCAGAGCAGAGGAGGCTGAGGGGAGGCCTCATGGCGGCCTCCAGCTTCCTCACGAGGGGAGCGGAGGGGCAGCGCTGAGCTCTGCTCTCTGGGGACAGTGACAGGGCCCGAGGGAACGGCATGGAGCTGTGTCAGGGGAGGTCAGGTGGGGTTAGGAAAAGGTTCTTCCCCAGAGGGTGGTCGGTCCCTGGCACAGGCTGCCCAGGGCAGTGGTCACAGCCCCAACTGCTGGAGTTCAGGGAACGTTTGGGCACCGCTCTCAGACACAGGGTTTGATTCTGGGTGGTGCTGTGTGGGGCCAGGGGTTGGACTCGATGATTCCCATGGATCCCTTCCAAATTGGGGTGTTCTGTTTCTGATTCTACAAACTCTTTAATTCCCGCAAACTGCACTCGTATGTCTTCCCAGGCTTATGATAAGTCAAGAGAAAACAAAATTCCTCTGTTGCCTTGCTTGTCTTGCTCCTTTTTAAAAAACAAATGTACTGGTTTATTTCATCTATCTGTCATTTTTCTTCCACTGTTGTCAGAAGAATAGAGGTGTGAAAGAAGAGGAGGAACAAAATCTGCAGCCTGGTTCAACAGAAGAGAATAAGGGAAGGGTCATGTTATCTATCTGAACAGGCAGATGGGATCGAGGCTGGCACAGAGGGAGACATCAGCTGTTCCTAATGGTGCTAGGGCCGGTTTGTATGTTGTTATATCGCTCTATGACTAGAATATTATGATCTCTTAGTTGGAATGCTAAAAGAGTGCAAAGTCCTTTATAGAACAATGAGCAGATAATTAAAGAAACAGTAGTAATTAGGAAAGCTTGTTTTAAAAAGAGCTCAGCAGCACTTCTTTCACCCAGCTGACAACCTCTGGAAATTACTATATGGTGCTTCTCCAATGTTTCTCTCAAATTCTGTTTTCTTTCCTTCAGCCACTCGCTTGACTGACAGTGTAGACTCAATTAAACCTTGATTAGAGCAAAGAGTGCTACTGTTTCTCTCTTGGAAATGTATGCCTTGCTAGTAGATAAAGGGGAAAAAAGGCAAGCAAAAAAATACTCACAACATTGTTGCTAGCTTTCTGCTTCCTAAAGTACCTCTTGAAACAACCTTTTTTTCTTTTTTTCTTTTTTCCTCAAAGTATATTACATGTACTTGTTTCACGTAATATAATAATATATAATAATATTATAATATCTATAGTAATTATATAATACAATAAAAGGTAGCAGTAGAAAGCAAAGCCAAAATTACATCAGAAAGCAAAGGGAGGATCAGTTTCCTTACACTAAAACAGGATTTCTGAAGTATATCATGGAACAGACTCTTTTTGACCAGACAAAGGACTACATTTTTGAAGGCATGTCTGCAACCAGGGCCTTTAACTTGCATTTGCTGTGTGTTTAATTGGACATGCACTTTAAACAGGTAAAGAATATTAAAGCTGACTGGAAAAAAAAAACAATCATTGAACTCAACAGAAGTGTCTTCTACAATCTCTTGGATTTCTCTGACTGCTACTTCACAGCCGAAAACTGTAACATTTCTGCTTATAACCCTCCTCCCACTCTAGAAAAGCCCTTATCAGCATTCTTTGTAGGAAAATGAAAAGAAGCAGAGGTTTCTCTCATAGGCATTTACTGTCTTCGTTGCTCCATTTAACTTTTAAAAAAAGCTGTATTCAGATTGTCAGCTTGTTTTTAATTCAATCTGTTTCATCCATTGGTTTACTATATAATTGTCTTCAACGCAGATGTAGTAAATTTGATGTAAATCAGCCGCTATGAGATCAGATGCACCATAAGAAAAATCAGTGTGGTGCTATTAAGTACTTCAGGGGGTGTCTTTTGCATGCATAGTTAGAAAAAATAAGTCTCAGCAAGACGAAGAAGCTGAAATGACACACAGTTATAACCATCGTGTGAATGATTTATGCCCCCTTTTTGCCACGGATTTAATTTTTACTTACATAGAACTTATCAAACACAATGTAGAAAAACAACATTAAATGGAATGAGTCACAGAGGGTTCAGAAAGAAACTTTCCCAGTACCACTGAACAACTGATGAGAGCCTTTGGGTTTATTTTTTTGTTTGTTTAGCTGTAGTCTAAATGCCACTGCCCATTTCTCTGCATTCTCTAAAAGCGCAACAAAGAGACAGTTCCAGCCCAAAATGTTTACAGTTGAAGTTTCAGATGAGGGATACTGGATGCAACAGAAAGGGGGCACATGAGGTAAAGGAGGGAGCACATGAGGTAATGGCAAGGCCGTTATGGTCTGAGGCACAACGGATGCCTAATTATTATCTGTACCCTATGACCTGAAGGAGAGGTTAAAGGATGGTGAACGATGGAGGAAAGGCTATTGAGATGTAATTATCTTTCTGCTAGTTTTAATTTGCATACTTCAATCTGCGTAGGCTTTCTATCTAAGTTGTCCTCCATCGCCGCTTTGCAAGGCACAGCAACTGCAGGCAGACTCAGACTTACTGATTGGGTAACACAACATAATTAGAGGATAGGAAAGAGATTGTGCTGTAGTGCAGGCAGTATCCTACCTCCAGTGACTGTCCCTGAAGTACAATTTTTTATATTCCCTTTAACCCTGAGAATGCTGTACCATGAGAAGGAGTCTTTGGAGCCCTTGGGCAGCTGCAATACGCACTTGTCTGCTTGGGCAGAGGGACACCAAAGGAGGTCAAACACCAACAAGTACTTAAACTGGGTGGGCGGTGAACCCAGTTCTCACATTTAAACCATTTGGGGCAGGTCACATGGCATGGCCAAAGGACTCAATTGGGCAATGCTTTGCATCAGGCTGGAGGTGAGCTGTCTGGATGAAAGGCTGGGTCCTATGCACAGGCTGCAGTCTGATATCAAGACACTTTGTCTGGGCTTTCTGGATGCACAACAAAAATGTGCCATGGCAGATTTCCGCTTGTTGAAATCTGCCATGGGGATGGTAAGCTACCAGCTGCCAGAGCAGCCACAGGACTAACCACTTACTCTTCCTGTGCTTACTCTTTTTATTTGACAAACTGTTTTTGACAAACTCTTTCCATTCTCATAGAAATGAGGAATAGGTTGTGCTATCCATATGAACCATGGGTGTCCAAACTTTTGGCTTACCTGGGCTGCATTGAGTGAAGAGGAATGGTCTTGGGTTGCATATAAAATATATAATATAGTTAATGTATATAAGTAACAAAACTTTTTAAACATATTTATTACTACAACCTTTTCAAAAAGAGCCACAAAAATATAAAACTAGTAATATACTTGACCTTTTTTGTGTGTGAAACTAATGTATCAGTGTCTGGTTCAATGGCAGTGGTTGCAATTCTCAGTGAGTTCTCAAGGTGTTCATTGGAGATTTTTGATGAAATTTTGCTCTTCCTGTCCTTCATCCTTGAAAACAGTTGATCACAAATGTGCATACTGCCAAAAAGAGATGATGTGAATAAGCCATGATGTGATTGTGAAGCAAGGGATATGTTTCTCTTCAGTAAAATTGGTCTCATAAAAGTGTAGTAAGGATTTTCTGTGAGTTCAATATCAAATTGCAGCTCTATACATTCCATATGAAAATTTGCAGGTAATGTATTCATGCTGACTGAGAATGGAATCGAAAATATACCCAATAATTGATTTTTTTTGGCAATCTTGAAACCTATTCTCAAATTCCCTTATCAAAACAGAAAGCAAGGCTGCATGTTTTTCAATGTCCAGAGGACTGTGTTTAGCCAAGGTATCAAAATGCATAAAATTATTTGCATAACTTGAGTTAGCACTGCACTGTGCCCTCCCCGTGTCCCAGCTGCAACTCGGACAGTGCTCATTGCACACCGATGTTTGGCTGTTCATGAGCGATGGGTGCACACCTGGGGCTGGGCTGGGATGCTCAGCAGGGCAGAGCTGCTGCCATGATAGCTCAGCTACAGGGGGTGGGCTGCAATACGAGCTGTGCTGGGCCACGTGGCCCATGGGCTGCGGATTGGGCATGCCTGGTATAAACATATCTGTTGGTCTTCTGTTAAAAAAATATTGTCTCTCTTATCCAGTTTCAACTGAATTTAACAGAAAGGGGTTTGGAGTTCTGTAAACTTGAGCAGTGGGGTAAAGAGGACAAATCTTATTAATACCTTTTTTTTTTTTTTTTGTTAGAAAGGTAGCAGCATAAGCTCAATTATTACACATCAGAGAATCCATATTAAAAGAAATTCTCTTATTAATGCTCCAACTGCAGGAAGGTTTTTGATGACAGAAGGTACTTTAAGTCTCAGGAAACATAACCACTTCACAGCAGTTCATCTGGAAGCAGGCTTCATTAAGTTGGCTGCTCACAGAACTATTTATTTTCTTCACTGACCCTCTGGTGCTCATAAAATGAGAAGCGCTGTGGTTTCAAAGTACCCTGGGACAGAAAAGAATGACTTCTGAAGCCCTGAAGAGTCACGAGCCCAGATGTATTAGGTATTCTTCAAAATTAACATGAACAGGACATCCAGTGGGTTGTTGAATTGCAAAATTTTGACCTGATCAGAAAAATAGACAGGACCCTAAACTTTGGATGGTCAGTTTTAAAAATGTCACAAAGAAAAGCCTGATGAATAACTTGCAAAAAAGAATAAGGTTTTTTTTTTCAGACACAGCAGATGTAAGACATCTGCTAGAACACGTGAAGACCTGATAAACAACAAGGGTGTAAAAAGAATGAAAGTTCAAGGAAGATAAAGACAGAGCAGAAAAATGAAATGATTCAATGAGATCTTCCTGCATTTGTTTGTCATGGAGAAACTCAGGGACGTTCCCATGCTGAAAGGCTTCTTTAGAGGGTATGCATTCAGTAAGATTGATGAAGCAAGCAGCAAGAAAACTCCAGGTCAGGCTGGAGTTTCTAAGGAACTCAATGAAACTGTGATGTGAAACTGCTTGCATGAGACTGTCTCCATACTGCAGAAGTACATGGTGGCTAGCAAGACCTAGTGTAAGAGGGAAGTGTGATCAAGAAGCCTGACACCTCCATCATCAAGCTAGGCTAGAAAGAATCAATGGCAGAATATGTAAACAAGGACTATTGGGAAAGCTCAGCAGATCATTGGCAAAGGAAAGGCAGACATTATAGATGTTTTGGATGGAGGCCTCAGGAGGAGCTGGTGAGCACATATACTAGGAACAGCCTGCTGCTGAGGCTGGCACAGATTTACAAAGAGAACAAGTTTTCTTGCCAGCGGCTCTTCAAGAATTTAAGTAGCTGCAGAATGGGAAATGAAGACTGCATGTCTGGAGATCAGCTGAAAACTATGGGAAAAAAGAAGGTAGGAATAAGTGGCTGGTTTCACTCTTAAAGAATATCATTAATAAAGCCCTTCCTAAATGAGAAAGGAAAGAAATAGGGAGGTGAGAAAGGTTGCTGATGCCACTAGTTGACATGATACTAATAACAGAAGCATTTGCACATCCAGGGAAGTTGCTACAACATATTCTTCCATAATTGCTAAGTTGCAACAGGCGTCATCCAATGCACAGCGCAGCCTCACTTAGAGAAGGAGAAATATACAATAAGAGGTATAGAAGAATGGTAAGTAGAAGGAAAGAGACTGAAATTAAGAGCCATCACTTCCTGTCTGATTAATCACCTAACTGATCCAACGATGAATTTAGAAAACTCTCTCATCTGCAGTGACATCCATCTGCTGAAGAACTAATTCTTTAGTGTCTAGAGATGAAGAAATACTGATTTTTAATAGGTGGGAAACCTCAATATTATAACAATTGTGGAAATGACTTTCAAATCATAGAATTCTAGGAAGTATTGGCTGGAATGGCCAATCCAACAACCTGGTTGTCTAGCACAGTTTTCCACTCAACATAGGCTTATTGCCCACACTAGGTCAGGTCGCATGGCTTTCTCCAACCTTGTCTTGAAGGACAGATATTCTACAACTTATCTTGGTAATCTGTTCCAGTCCTGTGCCACTTCTGTAGTGGAAAAAATAATAAAATTAAAGAACATATACATATATTATCTTTTTTGGATTCTGATCCCTGAGAGATCTCATATTAAAGCATTTATTTGCAATGCTGATGGCTAGAGCAAGAATTCTTCAGAAAAAACAGACAAGCAAAAAAACCCCTCAGTTTTTCTTGCAGACAGGTGACTTCAAATGCCAAACCACTGAGGAGCACATTTATGACCACGAGACTTGTGAAAATTCTCAAAACTTTGCAATCCCACTGTTATCAAAAGTTATTTTTATTCATTTTCAACTGAAGCAACACATGCCTGGCAGAAATCTTTGCTGTTCTGAAACATTCTAAGCTAGAGTTTCACCTCTACAGCCTTGCCAGCCAGCCAGATAATGAATGACTGGCAGATATCTCATGTCACAAATAACACAGTGTCAGTATTGTATTAAAATAGTCTTATGAATTTTAAAGAGCCTTTTCCAAGCTTCAAGACAGTGTTTTATATCTAAAAATATATCAATCCAAATTAAATATTTGCATGACAAGGGTGACTTTAATTAAAAACCTTTGGTGTAATTTAAATCACATCCATGAAAATAGTCATTGAAGAATGAAATGTCTTACAGCAATTGACTCTTATATTTCAACATAATTGGAAGGGAATGTCTGGGGCATCACTCACTAGTAATTTTATACCTCTGTAGAAAAGCAGATTGTAAGATTCTTTTAATAAACAGTGAAGTACCTGAGTTCAGACAGAAATATAATTCTGAAAAGTAATAATTCTGTATTTGCTTAAAATGAAAATGATTTTGATATGGTACAGGTGGGGCTTTTGCACTTCAAATAAAAAGCCCTCAAGTGCAATGGAAGTTGCTGTTATCCCATGGGGTTTCCGGGGTATTCAGAAGCTCAGCTGGATGAAACTCTTGAATATGCACAAGTTCCCTTCTCCTCATTCACATTCCCCAAGGAAAAAGAATTTGAACATCCTGAGATTCCTAACTGTCTCTTCCAATGTTTTATCTTTTCTGTACTATTGCGTTTATAGATGATATGGTAATGCCTTGGTGTGTGCACACTTTTCTTCTCTAGAGCTAATCAAGATCTGTCAGACCTATTTAAGAACGTGGGCAGCGGGAATGATGCTAGATCACATTCAGGGGCTGACATACATTTTTTTGCCATAATTCTGTTTTATATCCAACAAACATCCTCCTTAGAGATAAAATATATTCTCCTTAAAATTTTGGGTCAAATTTTTAAAGCTGGTTTTCATTAGTATAGTCCCCCATTGTCATCTGCAAAACCTCTGCAATGAAATCCCACGGAATTGAGGAACAGCCATGGAGCTAGTGTTGTTAAAGTCATTATACACAGTTATAGATTGAGTTAAAAGTCTGAAAAGGCCTGACCTAGTGTGTCTTGAGAATGAATATAATAGCTGGATGTCCCTAGGACACTCATGAGGGGAGTGCTATTCACCCTTTCCTCCTGCCTGACAAGCTACTGAATGCTCAGGGAGAAGGAGGCTGTGGGAACCTCGGCCATGTGCCATCACTATGAAGATGTGGCTTCTCTAAACCTTACTTTCTCCCCTGTGACCACAACATTGTCTCTCCATCTCTGGCCTCCTACAGCCTGAAGAGCTTTAAGACTTGATCTGTCCACAACAGCTCAGAAGAGCTCATACTCTGCCATTGGTGATGACAAGGTAGGAAATGCCGCAATATGATGAGGCAGAAAACAAAGCAAAGCACGTTGCTGCATCCCAGGGAATAGCCTAGACTGCTCAGGATGCAAATCAGGAAAGAAAAGGATGATATGTTGCTGTCAGAACTCTGTCTGCAGAGTGTATGATTGCAAGAGCTTATAATTATTTAACATTTTGATTTTCACTTTCGTCAAGCAGTAAAGCCCTTGCTGTCTAACTGGCTGCCACAGTTCTGCATCAGATTCACAGCAGCAAATTTCAAGCCCTCTCAAGAAAGCAAAAGCAGAAAGTCATGTGGTTATCATAAATATTATTAACCTGTTTGCAAGTCTCTGCATGCACTCGGAAATAGGAGCATAAGGTTTGTGTGGAGACAGTTCACATATAGGCACACAGATACTCCAGTTTTCCAGCACAGGCAGAGCATGGAAACACTACACATGTGGTTTCCAAAGGTGAGGAGCCCTTCTGAATCCTGCTGAAGCTGGTGGAAACTGCAGCTGTTCAGGCCCCAGAGCAGGGGTCCGTGCTGCTTGGGGAGAAGCAGCTGCCCTACAGGACTGCTGCTTCATACCCGGGGGAAAAGATTCAGACACCCAGTTCTGCCACTGGGCAGTGTTAGGCAGGCTGCAGATATTTATCTCCACAAAAGGGCTCAAGTCCCTAACTTTGAGAGCAAGAGGTGTTTGGTTTTGCAAGTGGGATGTTAGTGCTGTAAGGATAGAGGCACCAAAGAATATGAAGTGCAACAAGGATGAGATGACACTGCCAAGCACGCTGGTGTCTAAAGGGTGTTGTGACATCAAGCTCTACTCTTCCTGTTTGGAGAGCTGGAGGAAACTGTGTCTAATATTACATACAAATGAACACGAGGATACTTTAATGTCAGGAGAAAAAGGAACAGTAGCTGTTACCTGAAACAATGAGGCAAAACAGGGCATCTTACAAGAGAAAATGTCTGCCCATCTGCAGAATCAAAGAGCCGGTCCTGTTAGAACAGCTCACAGCCATGCTACGCGCCAATTAGACATCCTTTTAGTTCATACAGCCTTTAATCTCTGTGCTGCTCTGCACTGCAGTTCCTGGTTTTGACTGAGCCCTGCTCAGACATGGCAGCTGATGGGAGGGGCACACAATCACTAAAATCTTATTTCCCAGAGTCTTGGGTAAAATAGTCTTTCTGACTCTTTCTGTAAGGGAAAAGTTGTATTTCACACCTTATTACTTAGCTGGGAAGTGCTCGAGTAGATCTTGGTTTTTCTTGTTTCAGGTTTTCCACTGTTGATAATTAACTGCGATTACAATTAGGTCAGAAGAAAGTTATCAGAAATAGCTCCAGAGACATGGTTGCATTTCTGACAGTGAATGGTTTGCCGAATAACACAAAATGTAGGACAGTTTTGCTCATTATTAATAATAATATTGCAGTTTTCCCCATTGAACACAGGCCATCTGCTCTCTGAGGACCTACTGGAAAATAAGTTAGAGGCACTATGCTCTCCCCATCCCAGATGGATCTGATAGGTGACAGAGTCCCTGGTCAGGCCATCACTTTCCTGTAGGATCTACTGAAGATAACACTTAGGAAATTAGAAACACACCAAGCAAATAAGCAAAAGTAAGGTCAATGTGAGAGGGAACAACTTTCGGTTTAATGAAGTTTGCATCTTTGTAAACATGTGGATTAATGGCCATTAAAGCTTTATTTTGTCCTTAGTCAATTTTGAGGGAAGCTATTAACCTTCCTCTTGTGACACATTGTCTTGGCTACTAGTTTGTTACCAAATTTTCATCCTCTCAGAAGAACAGGAGTATTTTGGGAAGACGGAAGTGAGAAATGAGTGCAAACTGGAAATCTTTGTAGTGGCATAAGTAGTATGGAATATTGGAAGATTGTTCAGAGTTAAATAACCACAACAGCTGGGCAAGTTTAGGTTAATTCACATATTTAGTGACATGAGACTTTTGGAAAACAGTAGAACTGAGGTAGAAAATGGTCACCTAAGAACTTCAAAGATCAGAAGTTTTACAGCCAGCAAACATTCATTCTGGAGCCAGGTAATTTTCAGCATTGCTCAGTGCTTAAGTAGAAGTTCTGGAGAGAATTCTTTTTCAAAGAATAAAGCAACTGGGAGATGGCACTGGAGAAGAAAATCCTTTGCAAAAAAAGCATCCCTTGGAAAATCCTCTGTTAGCAACCAAGAGAGAAATCTACTGCAATATCCTCTTTGTTAAGAGACTACCAGCAAGGTGGTGCAAACTGGAAGCTTTTATGTGTCTTCTAAAGTTCTTTCTGTGCCAATGTAAATTACCTGGAAAATGTTCATTTGCAGCAGGTATGGGTAGCAGACAGCAGGCTGCATAGTCTGATTTGGATAAGGAGACACTAAGTGGCTGAGGGATGCCAAGCAGTGCTTCATAACTACCTTGTCCTTTTCTGCAGAACTCCTGGGAGAGGCATTGCTGTGCTCTTGCAACACATAGTGCATTTGGGACTGGAATCTTCTTCTCAGAATGGTGCTGCGGAGTCAGGACTTGTGCTGCTGCTATGGTTCAGTTCACAGACTTGTGGGCCACCAGAGACCCTTATCACCAGTGTCTGTGGAAAGCAAAAATGTTGTTAATTGCTATGCAACTAGCAAATGTACAGTGATAGAATAATTTCATTGACTGCAGCCACACCTGTAGTCAGTGTTCCCTGTCCATATGCTCTCTCCACACAGTCATATTGTTGTCAGTTGCGTTGGTACCAGAGGATGAGCTGTTTGCTGGAGTTACCTTTAAAAGAGGAGGTAGAAAGACGGATTTTCCTTTCAAAAAATCAATTTATGTTTCCCAGTGGATAAATAGCATGCATGTGTGTATGTAGGTAGTTATTTAAATTTACACAAGCCTCTCACATTTTAATAAGTAGATTAGGCCTAAAAAGAGACATCTTCCCTTCTGTAGAGATGTCAGCTGTCCACCAACCATCCCTTCCGTCTCCTTTGACATTTTGTGCTGCCCCAACTTCTTAAAGGAAGGAATGAGTCAAAACTACTGCACTTAACTTCAGGATGTGGCAAGAACAGGGGACAAAATTAGAATTCGAAAGAGCATGTGCTAAAAGCACTGGCTGTGAAGATGCCAGGAGAACAAATGCTGCCAGATTTTCCTAGAAGCGAACAAAGAGAATACATTTTTCATTATATATTTCATAATGCCATTCATTAAATGAGTTTTTCTGCAATTGAAAACAAAGCTTAAGGGAATGACTTGTACTGTTTTGAACCTTTATAGCACTCTGTAGATGGACAACCTGAGCCCCATCTGGGAGAACTGGATGCTATTGTCCTAGAGTCAGTAGAGTCATCACCAAGGTTTCTGTTGTCACACATGAAGTAGAAGTACAACCAAGTACTCTAGGTCACAAAGGAAATTTTACATCCTTTGAATATGACAAAAAGCAGAAAATATAGAAATTACCACTTTATGATTTATTTCTCTAAAATTACTGGTTTATAATTGTAGGTTAACCCTTTTCCCCTAAGTGTCCTTCACTTCTAAAAGAACATTCTTGTGCATGCCTTGCTCTATTCACCCTCATTGGGCAGTAAAAAGCTTCAGGTGTGGGCACATTTCAAGGTTAGGTGATTTATCACCAACATATCCAAAACAAATCTCACGTAGTTGCTGAAGGTCTAGTATTTTCAAAAGAAGAACTACAACATTTTTGTTTTTGCTAAAGGTCGATCATCAGCTTTGACAAATATGTCTTTTCTCAGGGAGTGGTTAGCCTTTAGGGAAAAAAATTTTTCTTCCAGTCACAAGCCATTACTTGCAGAAAGAACAATATAAGTCCTTGTGCAGATAATGCAGCTATTCTGGCCCATGTTAACTTTTCGATTTGCTGATCCCGTTGCTCACTTCTACTCCTTTTCCAATTTTTCCACCTTCTTGTTACCTACTTACATTTTTGTGTTAGATATGTCCTTGGAAGCTACTACTAGGCAGAAAAGAGAACATGATTCAGGAAATAAAAGTTTTTCTACTTCTTGATTGGCTCTATTTTCTTCTTGCATATGCATAGATGTGCTACAGTTCTGCCATCCTGTTTATGTGGAGAAGTAAATGTTTGTTGGTGGAAACATGTTGCTAATTTTAGTCTGAAAATTCTTGTTATCCCTAGGATCAGCAATATCAAACCAGTCCTGATCTGTTAGAAACAAACCATGAATATTACCAAAAACAACTGGGCGCTGTCTTGAGCCAAAGGCACCCGTGATGATTCTGTGAGGTTGGCATTCCCTTTATCATCAAAAGCCAAACTAATATACACATGTGCACACACACATAGTGACAAGTCGCTTTGCCTCCAGGCAGAGCTCTGTGACAAACAACCTGAAACTAATAAACTGAAGACCTGTAGGACCCAAGTGTTTTGCTGCTGCCTGTGGTGAGCTCTCCACTTCGCTGGATTCATGCAGCTCGATACTGACATCCCATGGCTGGTCCCAATAACCCCAGCTGCTCACGCTCCCCAGAGGGACGGTACCTGCGCCGCTGACGTTATGAACCAGCACAGAAGCTAAAAAGGTCAGCACAACTGTTCTTTTTTTCTGTGTGAATTACTATGTGAGGTGATTTTCTGGTATCTGGCTGTTGCTTGAATGGGCCAGGCTTTTTGCAAAATAGTGCTATGATCAGTGATTATGACACTGGCAACTTCAGCCTGGTTTAAATGAAGAAAATTTTTGCCACTGAAGGACTGAGACCAAGTGGACATCCTCCTCCGCACATTGCCAGTGTGGTGCTGCAATATATACTGCACCCAGAGGTTAGCGGAACCTGCAGCCACTCGGGAGCATCATAACCACTTTCTGCTAACATGGTGCAGATCTCAGACCACAGATCTTAAACAGAGGCTCAAGGATGCCAGGCTTAGAGAGTGGATACATTTGTGAATATTTTGACAGCGATGCAGGTGGCTTCAGGAAGATGTTTGTTTTAAAGGTCACCTTTAGGAATCTAAACAAGAGAGACAAAATTTTGATGACCAACAGAAAACCTGCCTACCAGCCTGAAGCAACTCTCAAAAACGTGATATCCTACCAGAGGTAATATTTTTCACCTCTGATTATCAAAAGCTTATCAAAAGCTGAAATTACTTGAAATGGAGTGGGGCATTGCCAAACATTTTGCTTCTTTTTTATGCAATGAATTGCTTTTGTTTGGCAAAGGAATGCTGTGTAGATATATAACAGTAAAATGGTAAGGAGAGGATTTTAGGAAGAATACAAATGCAGATGTAAAAGAAAAATCATAGACTAATTCAGAGTTTTGATAAAAGGCTGCATTTTCTTTGTGTTAGTATGTAACATTTGCAAAAGAATTTTGAAAGCAGAAGGATCCGACAATAGGCCGGAGAACCTTATCAGCTATTACACTAGATTAACTCAATTTTTTCAGTTGTTAATTAAATATCTACAATTTCATGCAAACTGGATGTAAGAAGTAAGGATGCAGCCTAAAGCAGACTCAGTAAAATGGAGATACAAGTCTGAAAAGAATCCATTCACATCCTAAAGAAGTTATGAGATATTTAGAAGTGGTGTCTTGGGCTGATTTCAGGAATCAAATTTGCATTTAACCTAATTCTCTAAGGTCATATTTTTAATAGTTGTATAGAACATGTACTGAGGGCTGCTGGGTACAGAAGTGCCTGGGTCTTTGATTTTGGCACATATTGAATGCAACTGTAGTTTCAAGCAACATGGCCATGTATACATTTTAGGGATTCTGGAGAGAGCCCTCACTCACATGAAGCATGACCTTACCTGAATCCACTAATGGAGTAACAACAGTGCACCTACGTCTAGGAACTGCACTCCGGCACGATTTCTTACTCAAGCCAGACAATAGCTGGCATTTTCTACTTAAAAGCCTGAGATGCAGTTACAAATATAATGTCTGACAAATCAGTAGTTATCTGTTATTTTAGAAAGAAGTCATATGATTACGCCTGAGCAAGCAGTCCTTCTCACTGTAGTGGAGATTACTTTACATATACATCATGTCTTGAAAGCAAAAAGTAGCGTTGTCCCCATCTCTGGCAACATTAGTGAGGAGACATTACCCCTAGCGGGACAGAGACATTTTGGATTTCTCTCTTTTCTGTTCATTTTCAGATATGAAAAGCCAGACATCCCGGGGCACAGTGCTCCCGAAGCTCCAGGTAATTTTGTTTAGGCCATGGATTTTTTTCCATCTATGAGAAACGGGTACTGTGGAGAGATTGAAAGCACAAAACTGAGGTACCCTGATTAGACACCAGGTTTGAAGACATTGGTCTTCGTAGGAAAAGATTTTGATTACCAGCCTCCTACATCACATTTCTTTTGTAGATTAATGAACTTTTGTCTTCAGGAACTTCTCATTGATCAGAGTCAACGAGATATGGGTGTCCACTTCCCTTTCCTCCTAAATGAATTTTCACATTTTTAGGTTTTCTGTACTTAATAATATGTATTATATAACATCAAAATAGCAGAAAGGACCAGGTGAAAATTAAATGTGCACCATCCAAAACAATGCCCCAGAACACAACAATTTCCTCTGATAACAGCTGGGATAATGGGAGGCTCTAAAACCAAGTATAAAAACCAGCAAGCAGGAATTTTTCTGCTTTGCCGAAGAAAAAAATGATGGAAAAATCTAGAGGTGTTTGGCTATACACAGGGCTAGCTGTACTTGAAAAAGAAATCTGAGCTGCCTAAATGACATTCAGGGCTGCCAAAAAGGAATCGATTGTGTTAACCACTTTGAACAAGTAAATTGATTCCTTTGCTGTTTCACCTTGGGCTCGTCAGGAACGTGCAAGATTGCCTCATGCAGCAAGCTCTTCCCATGGGGCGTGCTTGTCTAGAGAAAAAAGTACCCAAGTTACTTATCCTAAATCGTATCACACCTATTTCCAGAGCGTACCCTTTGCTAGCCTTGGCTTCAGGCAGAGCCCCTGTGTCTACCAGACACCCCCTGGCTGTGAGCACAGCAAATTGCAGTGGCTCCCTTCTGGGAGGGCTTGGGACCTTGCAGGACCAGGGTGCTCATGCACTGATATGAGAATGAGAGTCTTGAATCTTTCTACTGGGTACAAGGCCAGAGAAACAAATCTTCTGTGGTTCTTGTTATTTTTTAGGGTCACACGACCTTTTTAGATATTTAACACAGTATGCCTCGTGCCAGAGAGGATTATCTATTCCATCTGAGTAAAAAGGAATTGAGATTGCTTAAAAAACAACCTTAAATCAAAGTAAACACCAAGTCATTAAAATGCTACAATGAATTAAGAAATTGTTTACTTAAATGTATTGAATTTTGTGGTTTACTAGATCTGGAGTTTTTATAGTCTCCATGGAAAAGTGAGATCCATTTGTCGACCTTTATATTTATGTGCAAAAATATTGGAGAGGGACCAAAGTATTCGCTGGCTGTAATTTAAATTCTTCTCATTTTAAACTTTTACAAATGAAATATATTATTTTGACACCTTTTGTATTTATTGTGGTAACGAGTCCTGCAAATTCCTTATGTGGTCATAAATTCTGGATACAACAGCTAGACAGCAAATGCATTTCAGACAAGTAGTGCTTAGGCTCCTCAGACCTGAGAGAAGCAGATATCTATTCAGAACAGACAGTCCTTGTGCCACAGTCACAGACGTGGCCACCATTAACCTGCTCTGGGAATTTCTTTGGAAGGAAGCCACTTTTTCCTTTTGGTAGATCTTTTAACAGACCTACCTGACTCAAAAGGTGGTATCCCTCACGAAGCAAAAGCATGTTCTCCCTCAGGAATACAGGAGCAAGCTGCCCACACATATATGGGGAGAAAACCCTGTTTTGTGCTGTTTAATCTCTTTACCAGCAGAACGCCTGCCACCGGAACCACGAAGGAATTTGGGCTGACGTCTCATTTTAAACCAGTCCATCACATTGAACAATTACTAGGGATTTTTTTCCTCATCTCCTTGTTCTTTTCATTTTTATGTCTCATTCCAAGTATGACTACACTTGTCATATCAAAGCTACTACAAAGGCAGTCCTGAGGCAGGACCTAAGGCTATTCCTTACAGTTCAAGTCTGCTATCTCAAATAATGTTGTCTGCATGTATGTACCAGTCTGCTCACAGGTATAACTCTGTATTTCACGACTTTATCATAGCTCTAGAACAAGCAGACAGTCCTCTAGGGAAGCAGAAAGGCATTTAGCACTGCTTTTCTTGTAGTGTACTACACAGGAAGATATCCTTTTAACACAAAGTAAAAATGTGATCCAGACATTATTTCTATTTCAGGTTGCAATGTTCCTTCTCTGATGGCTGATATATATAATTTTTTGGTTTTCTGGGGAGGCACATTGCATTCAACATCGAGCAGTGACAGAAGAGAAACTTATAACTGTTTAATGTGCTTGCTGAGAAATTGAATGGTTGCAAAGCCAGTCTATTCCTTCAGTTGCCAAAGCGTATTTTCTTATTACTGCTTTACTGACGGAGGCATTCTCTTCATTTAAGGGGGAGATTTCTCTAATCAGTATCAGTGATTTGTTGCACTGTGGGCTTAGGAGTCCAAACAGACTTGGAAAGAAAAGAGGGAAAGGACAGGCATCTATTTCCTGCTTCTAAAAGTATTGGAAGATTTTTTGCACAGCTGGTGATGAGGAGTAAGTGCAGATATTGATAGCCACAAGTAAGTGGTGAAAGTAGAGCTGAGAATGATTGCAATGATACCTTTGTCACAAGCACAAGGTTTGCCTTTGCATGTGCATGGATATTTGACAACTAGCACAGAAGAACTCTTTTTATACGTGACACTCAGTATCGTTGTGAGCATTTCCTAAATAATGTGAGATAGAAGACAGAAAATACTCAGCTGAAGGTTCTTTAGCCTGGATAAAACTGTCAAGCTAACACTTGCCATATTTAAATTCCAATTTCATGCAGGAGCTTTGGGTGGGGATAGAGGTGTTTTAAATTTACAATTACACACTGCAGCATTTGAAGCAGTAGAAGAAAGATGACAGTGGGAATGCTGCTGTAGGTAGGTGGTGACTGGGGAGACTGCAGCTGAATGGTGAACTGGAGATTCAAGAGACTTGTAACATAACCTGCAGCCTTTGAGATCTTAATTGTAACTCTTTGGGGCTCTTTTCAGCATCTGACTTGTCTGAGTTTCTCCTCCGGAAAAACCAACCAACTAGCCAACCACAAACACCAAAGTCCCAAATTCAATTCTCCAGACACTCAAATTCTCTGAAAAAACATACTGGAAGAGCGAAAGAAAATAAACCAATTGCTCTGGAAATAGCTAGGAGGAAAACAAGTCAGAGTAAAATCAGAAGACTTCTTTCAGGCACGTAGGAAAAAGCAACTAACAGTCTTTCAACAGAGATCAAAGTGAGCTCAAAGTGTAGATTGTACCATTTTCACATTTGCCCACCAAATCCCATCATTAGGCTGTTTAAATTGAAACAAATAAAAGCAGAGTTGTGCTTGACACAAGTTACAGAATGGCACTGGGGAAAAGTGCCACGCAAAATGCTGTCACCCAGCATTCTGTGACAAAAATATTAGTGCTTTCTGTAGCACTAATAGCAAGCAAAGGGCTGTAACTGGTAGAAATAGTCAAGCCATTAGTAGGAAAGCTGAGAGCTGTTTCAGAACACTGCCCTTCCTACCTGCTAGCCTGAAGGAGTTTGGACATTGTGCATAAGAAGACTTGAGTCAATGCATTTTTATTAATTGTATCTTTTATATGAGCACGTAAAAACTGCATTACAGTTATTGCTTTCAGTGAAGCGGTGTTTAGCATACTTTTCATTTTTGTTTTTGTGCTACAAAATGTCGTGCAGCTCACTGACAGCAGGTAATCAAAGCTCTTCATAGCATAATTTCCCTAAAAGCATGCAAAACAGTAGATGAAATTATTTTAAAAAGGTAGTTAGAAGAGGAAAATCTTCTAACTTCCATCTTTTGTGCTTTTAGTCCCACTTCAGCAAACATTTAACCACTAGCTTAACTTCAAGTATGTGCTTGCACACGTTACTAGGCTGGCACGTGTTGCTTGTAGAGCATGAAATGGAGCAGCCAGACTCTCAGCTGGGGTAATCCTGTGCATTGCCACTGCCTGCAGCCTACCTGAGAACCTGCCACGAGGTGATTTGCAGCACTGAACTGCCAGTAAAACCCTGCCCATAGCCATTTCACAGTACTGTTCTTGCTGGCTTCAACAGAGCAGGAGTTTTATCTGATGGTCTAACTTCTGAAAGTGCTGTGTAGCATTGGGAAGAACTCCCACTCGAAACAATGAATCATTTGCCTGAGTCGGTCATTTTTTTTGAGGTTTTCACACTAATAAATGCATCATTAAACTATACACAGGAGACTCAGACCTAACTGCACACATGTGAATGGAATAACTACATTTGTTGTGAGGCATTCCAGCAAGTCAAGGAGGGTACCAATTGCTGTCCAAAAGGAAAAAAACATAATAACGCACACTTATGAGGCTGCCAAGAAATTCATCAACTCCTTCATCAGCTGGGAATTTAAAATCTCAACTTAAAATCCCAGACTATGAAGAAACAAGCTTTAGGGGGCTCATATTTAATGAAACCCCAAATAGAAGGTAATTTAGCTTATTAAAAATGTCATTGGGAACAAAGCTCTGTCTATTGTCATCTGGGATCTCACGCACTGTTTGCTTCTTCTTCCAGGGTTATAGTTTTTGGGTTGTCTTTTATTCTTTGTTGAGTGAGGAACTAATATTGGCATTAATTTAAGCTTCATTACTAGTGAGCGATTGCAGAGCCTCGATGGCTTCTCTGCTTTATTGGCAAGAAACAAATTGAACTGGCACCTGCAGTGCAGGCTTCGGTTTGTAGATGGACACCTTGCCCGTCAGAGACCTCTGTCCAGGTGGGATGTGTGTGGGTTAGCATCCACGGCCCCTCCACAGTGCCTCACAAAAACAAAGCATTGCTGTGTTTGCAGGCCTTCACTGCTTGTACTCTAACACATTTCTTAGGTTAAAGTGCTTTTGCGGTGGGCAGTGATGACTGACTGAATACAATGGATTCTTCTTAAGCAAGATGAACCATCAGGGTGCCTGGAGGTGAAACTGTCCACCCGAGATGTGGCATTAAGGCCCACGTGCAACAGTAGAGTATGTTTGAAGTTTCTCCAGCATGTGTATGTGACCATGCCTGTTTAACAGGAAGTAGATCCTGATTCAGCCTTTTATGATGATTTTAACAGCTTTTCCTAGTCTCATCCTGCTGATTCCCAGCATCCCAGGGGAGGTTTCTGCCTCTTCAGTTGTGCAAAGCCATTGTCTCCTCCACTTGTGTAGCTCTTTCCTTTTAACTGTTATTCAATTTGTTTTCCACTTTGACTTCAGTAGTACCTTTCCAGGCAAAATTAACAGCTCCCGGATGGGACCCAGGATAGTGAAAAACCAGCTAAATCAATCTGCTACTGCTCAATCTTTCTCTTTTCCATACTGTGATACACGTAACACAAAGTAAAAGCTCTTTCTCTTTCCTTTCTCATGTGCAAAATGTTTAGGTGGAATATTTTACGAATTATAAGGGACCTAGTGAAGGAGATGAATGACAGCCAGGGGAGCAGTATTAGTGCCAGCAAGCTTACTGTAGCAGTGAATTTAAACAACTTGCAAGACATACTCAGCTCAGAGGTGTCTAAAAATATCTTCCGTACCAAGTTTACTAGAGGAAATAAGGAGACTGTAATCTTGCTTAGCACCATGGGGTCTCGTATCAGAGGGATAAACTCACCTAGGTGGTTTAGTGACATTAGAAAACTAACGTCAGTAACGGGGCTAAAATCCCAAGTGAAGTTAATTCAAAGTGAACTCCTGTCAGAGGAAGGTACTACTCATTGCTACCTTGAGTACAGCTACTATTTCTCAAAAATTTGATATCAGAAAAGAGCAAAATATAGAAATCTTTAATACTTTCACCTTTTCAAAAACATGATGTCTCTTCATCATCTCGTATTTCTCACATTTGTCTAAAGAAGGAAAGAAGGCTTCATTCTAAAACTTTTTTTTTTTAATGAAACATTTCTGTGTTTGTTACGTGCAAACCTAGCTGCCATAGCTACCATGAGCAACTGTTAGAATAAATAACTGGTGATCAAAGCCTCCAAAATAATGTGAATAGCTGTTTTCATTGGGCTTTAGGACTTGCTAAGCAGAACAGAAAGGGAGAGGGAAAGTGAATGTGTGCCAGTTTCAGAAATAACAACAAGTGAATGGGCACAGAAACAGAAGTAATTGTAATTACACCTTCTAAAGTGTATTTCATATGTCCGCTATTTCCAGCTCTATGACTAGTCCCAACTTTATTTTTACAGTTACTTGAAGCGTTTGCAATCATTTCTTTGCTAATAGCAAATTTTTTTTTGATAGCTCTTTTCTCTGAAATCATCAAGGAATCTCCTTGTGTTTCTGTTTTGCTGTTAGCAGTCTATGGTTTTGTTTCTAACCCCAAATTTAATGAAGCCACATGAGGTTTCCATGCTGTCCCTCTCCTCAGGAACATACGTCATTCTAATCTTCAACCTTATTCTACTTCAGTCTTTAGGATGCCATGAGTCACAGAATCACAGCATAGTTGAGGTTGGAAGGGATCTCTGGAGGTCATGTGGTTCAACCCACCAGGATCAAGCAGGGCCACCTGGAACAGGTTGCCCAGGACTACATCTGGTTGGGTTTTGAAGATCTCCACGAAGAAGACTCAACAATCTCTCTGAGCAATCTGTGCCACTGCCACATCACCCACACAGTAAAGAAGTGCTTCCTGATGGTCAGATAGAACCTCCCATGTTCCAGTCTCTGCCCACTGCCTATTGTCCTGGCACTGGGCACCACTGAAAAGAGGCTGGTTCCATCCTCTTTGCACCCTCCCTCAAGTATTCAGGTATAGAACAATAGGACCTCCTCAAGCCTTCTCTTCTCCAAGCTGAGCAGTCCCAGCTCTCAGCCTTTCCTCATAGGAGAGATGCTCCAGACCATTCATCATTTTTCTGTCCCTTCCCTGAACTCTCTCCAGTAGTGCCATGTCTCCCTTGTACTGGGGGCCTAGAACTGGACATGGGATTGCAGGCGTGGCCTCACCAGTGTTTAGCAGAAGGGAAGGATCACTTCCCTCACCCTGATGGCAACACTTTGCTCAATGCGGCTCAGGATAATATTTGCTTTGTGGTTGGGGCATACTGTTGGCTCATATTCACCTTGATGTCCACCAGGACCCTCAAGTCCTTCTCTACAAAGCTGAAATTCTCCTGAGCTGTTGAACTTCAGTATCCTTTTTCTGTGATAATCAAGATCCAATGCATCATAATTCCTCTTTGGTAAATCTAAGAATCCCGTCTTGATTTACTCTTGAAATACACAGTATTCTTGTATATAATTTCAGTGTGCAAGATAACTGGTTCTTAGTACGTGACTTCTCAAAATTCCCTCCAGTTTACACGTATAATAGATACATATCTGTTGTTCACGTGATTGCAACAAGAAATTAAACATGAGTCTATAAAACTTGGTTTCAGGTCAATGTCAAAACATTTCAGGAATACAATTTTTCTTATATATGTTGCAAATAATACTACAAAAATACCGTGCAGTCTTTTGTGTCTACCATTATGACTTTTTTGTTATTTATGGTTAATAGTGTGTATTCCTCGATGTCTCAACTGCATGTCTAACAAACACATTTGGCAGTTGATTGCAGGTGTGGTATAATCTTAAATCACCGGGTTCAATCACGTAAAATTATGTCTATAGCAGCAGCATCTACAAGGGAAAGATTTACACACAGGATATTTCTTCTACCTAGAATATTAAAACTCATTTCCAGATGGAAAATATTTTTATCATAAAAGCTATAGTCTGCACAAATAGTTAGAATCTTGTTTACTACTTGTGTTTTCATAGAATAATACTGTAGTGTATAAAAAGCAGTAAGAGGAAGGCAATAAAACCTGAGTGTATTTGGCCAGCATTGTAATAAAGAGATGCCAAGAACTGGATTCTCATTTTCAATTTCCATTACTCTGAATAGCTTCAGTCTTAAAGGGCCTTATAAGACCAACTGTACTGCATCAGGCTGAAAATCTTCCTACCTCGCCTTTTGCTTCTGATGTGATCAGAAATATGTGCTCAAGAAAAGAGTATTATAGCAAGTGTAGAGTGTTATTTTCTGTTATTTTTGTCGTTTGCTCTATTCATTTTCAGCAGTCTGCATTTTAGGCATTTCTTTAGCCAGAGGTTTAGTTGGAGCCTCATGTTTGCCACTTCTGCCGCTTCCTTTCTGAATTTACCTCGTCACAGCCCGTGAATGAATGCAACAGTCTGTGCGTTCCGTGAAAAAATTATTCTTTTTCTCCCATCTGGTAATCTCCTTTTGTGAGTGATAGTTTCAGTGTTTACAGAAGTAGAGAACGATTATCCCCCATTTACTTTCTTCCTGCTGTTTATAATTTTTGATCCCTTTGCTATTGCCTCTTTTATGAACTAAAATGTCCTACTCCATTCATCTTCTCCTTCTTCAGAAGTCCTTCTCTACTCTACCTCTCTTCATCTGAAGTTATCTACTCCTGAGGTGACAGGGCTGACGGGGTTGGCACACAATATTCGAGATGTCAGGTGAACTATTTATTTCTGCAGTGACACAATGATAATGTCTCTCTCTCTCTTTTTTTTTTTTTTT
>WBMW01002521.1:1076807-1102537 GCA_013396635.1 Penelope pileata | reverse complement strand
TTTTTTTTTTTTTGTCTTTTTGTATAGTTCCTAAAGACCACAGCTGAGCAGTAAATTATCTTTTTCAACGCATTTCCACCAGTGATTCCAAGATCGTTTCCTGGCTACTTTGGAAATGATTACCCTGTGCACTTGTGTTTATAGGCGTATACGTATGTGAAAACCCATGGGAAGAGACCATATCTGTTAAAGCTGCTTTTTCTCTGCATTTGTTCTCATTTGGATTGTCATGTATCTTTTCATCGTTTGGAGAATAGCATGAAGGGTTGCAATTATCTGATATATAAATATCTAATCCTATGATCACCATAATGACTCTTACATAAAGAAAAGGCCTGTCTAGTACAAAATTGGCAGACCTCATGAAGAACATAAAATGACCTCTTAAAAATGATAAGGACAGTGTTAACACCAATAGTGTTAACGTCAACAGTGTTGTAATGGTCAGAGGAGATGTGGAGATGAAATCTAAGTAGAGGTAGGAAGAGAAGTTCAAGCTTAGCAGGCCTGCACATTGTTTCATTGAAGGCAGAGACTCATTGTTTCATTGAAAACATGCTGCTGGGAAGGACAGAAAAGATTTATCACTGTCTGGGGATGAAAGGGTCTGTGTAATCCAAAACTGAAATTGATAACTGAGAACTAAAAATAAAAATGTTAGGGGGAATTTTTAAGCTAAGACTAGGAGAAAGTCAAGAAACCACATGGTTCAGGATGGTGTATTTCACAGGGATAAAGTATGAAAAACTACAATATCCTCAAATAAAGAATAGGATGGAAACATAAAATGCTTCAAAGCAGTAACGAAGTGAACCCTTAACAAGTAAATCCCCATTTGAGAACATACATACAAATTGGAAAGCCAACTGAGTAAATGTGCTTGCTTGTATTAGTGCTAGAGCTCTAAACCATGGTAAAGATGGAGGAACTGGGATGTCTGGTTTAAAAATGACATACAGAATAAACGAATATCCCAAACACTTGGTAGAAGGAATCTAATCAGCACAATTCTTACTTCAGGGAGTACAATAATAATTTAAGGAGTGGCTGGATTCAAATAAGATAAATATTCTATATATGTGTGAAGCGTTATTACAGAACTCCTCTGCGCTTCAGTTCTTTGCAAGTGCAGAAAGATTATGGTCATGGGTCTGTACTACTGGGCATCCCACTAAAGAGGGACAAAGACCGTAATGTGGTCAGAAGACCAAGAGGCTACAAGGTTAGAAATCACAACGACAGTAGAAGGCTTCATGTCTTCCAGATAGACTGTCATGCTGCAGAAAATATTACCTTAAACATTGTAAAGGATTGCTTCTTTAATTAATTGGTCAGAAAATCCAGGAAGGAAAGGCTGTTCTTGATGTAGCTTCAAGCAGAGCATATGATTTGTTCAAGATGCAACCACTGAAGTTCTCCTTGGTAGAAGAGCCTTAAGGTACTCAAGTTCAACCTTTTGTAGGTCTGAAAGGTCAAAACACAAATTCACAGCAATAACATGAAACTTGAGATGTGAAACTATAATCACGTAAAGAATTTTATTGAAAGAAAATTAAAACAAACAGCTAACAGTAAAATGCTTGCAGATAGCCTGAAGACTGCTTCAGGACATCTCCATATTCCAGGCTGGGAATAAAAGCTTAAAATTATTTTCAGAGAGAAAACAAAGAAGCAAACAAACAAAACCAGACAAGCCAAGTAAAACACCTTAAACAATAATGATTAACAGTTCAGTGAAAGAATAAAATATATTTTCAGAAGTGGGAGTTGTTTCAGTATTGGGGAAATAGGCAATCAGGAATTACACATTCTAGAGAAGCTTTCTGAGATTCACAGTCTTCTCATGAGGGTCACCATTTGAGCAGTGTGAGGCACTGAAGGGCTTCAGCTATAAGAAAAAAGTGCTAAAGGGATTCAGATATGTGGCTGCTAACCTTCTAACTGTTGTTGGTATCTCCCTAAACGAGTCCTGATGCCAGTGGAAGAGGGAGTGGCACACATAAAAGCAGTTATTTCTGGGCAAAAAAATCCTGGGCAGGAGAAATTTAGAAATCACAAACAATTAACTCCGATTTCTTTACTAGTAAATTAGTCATGACAGGAGTAAGATCCAAGTTAATCCACGCATAAAGAGATAATGTGAATGTATCAGTACGGCTTCTGTGAGGGAAGAAATGTCTTGTGAAGCTGTTAGATTCTTTTCAAATTAGCAATGAGACTAATATCTGGTTAATGAAAGATGGATGACTTTTTATTTTAAATTGCCTTCCAGAGAAGCTGATTCTCTGCACATTTCTGATTTTATTTGGAAATGTCTCTAAAACAGCTCAGCATTTTAGACCTGCCCCAGCATACATCAAGTTGGCAATAAAAAACTGACACATCACAAGCAAACATATGTCTCCCCTGAAAAGCTATGTTGACTGTCAAGATGCAGCCTACATTTCCTAAAATGCAGCACTAAAGTAATGTTAATGTCTCTGGGGAAACACAAATAATAAAAAATACATTTTAGTAATTTCAGATTTTGAAGTTTTGTAGCGATAAGTTTAGAAAATGTAGACTTCATCGCCAACATCAACTTTTGTTTTGTTTTGGTTTCGCAACTATGATATCAAATTGTCCGCTTGTACTATTTTATGCTATTCTAGACTTTGATTATATTTTCTTTGTATTTCTGGAACAATCTTTGGCCTTTGTTTAGACCAGGACTTTGAAAAACTCCTGTTGCTGCTGAACGTTCCTCAAGTTGTTTTAATTTCCCCAAGAAGACTCCAGATTGTTACTCATCATTTTAATTTGCATTTTCTATAATTCCAAATCAAACTTAACTAGACTATTTCATCAAGGAGAAACAACACTATTCAAAAAACTAAGAAGAATAATGGCAAAAACAACAAATTGTTTCATAAGGTGCTTTGAGTGTTTATTCCAATGTTTGCTGATTCTGCCTAAAAGCAACAGAATGCAAATTAAATTAGTCTTCAAGTATATCATTAGGAAACAAGCCTTTTGTTTAAAAAGGAGAAAACACCCTAAATTAAGCCCAGTGTGGTTTAGGTCCACTCGTTACATAAGCCACTAATCCACATCAAACCCTTTTAGTAACATATGGGCCATAATAATTTCCGGTGCTCTTTACTTCTTAAGCATAACAAGCTGTTAACTGAGAAGGACTTACGTTTGCATTTGTAGTTACTAAAGAGATCAGTACTGGAATTTTCCCATAAGGATCATTAGAGCCCATTAAACAGTCTGAGATTCATGGCTAACAGTATTAGTTAGCAAAGAACAGTGTTGATGCATCAGGAGTAAGCAATCCAAATCAGTTTGACATGGAAATGCAGTGGCAGAGACACAGCTTGTGAACAGGATGTTTTGGGGGTCCTTGAAAAATGCATGCAACTGTCTGCACTAACATCTGTCTGAGATGTTTGGTGATGACAGAGGAATGGTGGATGTGCTTTGTTCCTTTTGTTTTTAAAATGAGAATGCATTCCGTGAGAGTATTTTTGTAGCATCTAATAACAAGTTTAGATTTATTTTCGTTAGAATACAACCTTTGTATTACAAACAATGTTTGATGATAGAGTATCCAATTAATTGCTAGCTTTATATGCATACAGCACATAATGAATTTGCATGAGTGTAGAAAAACAAAGCAATATTCATCCTGAGTGTAATCCCACTGATTATAGATGTATGTCTCAGTTTTCATCTCCTCCGTTATTCAGAGCACCCATTCTCCTTCCATTCATTCTTTTGCACCTCTCAAACCTTTCTCTGTGGCCACACTGCCTCTTAAATTAGTCCCTTATTAAGACATAACTAATCTTGCAGGCTAGATGAATGATGTACCCATAATTCCTTATGAATGCCTAGGATTTATTTTAAATTGTGAGATATTTGCAAGTGCAGTTTGAACATGTCACTTTTCTCTCAAGCTGTTTGAGGAAATATAGGGACATCACTGCAACATATAATAAATCTCGGCAGGAAGGAGAGTCTATGATCACCTCTTTGCTCTGCATGGTATAATACTGGCCTGAACATACAGAGCTGCAGGTTTGAACTTAAATGTTAAGCTCCAAAAAGAATGAGATGGTCTTTTTATTTGCCTGTAAAGGGCCATGCTCACCTACGGTGCTGCAGGAACCAGAGCAATAGTTATGCTTTAAAAAAAATTAGGTACAGGCCAAAAAATGGCATTAACTAAAGTCTAATAGCTACTGCATTGACTGCAATTGAGACAAGAAAGATAGAAATTAGTAACCCCAGTGAAGAAGGGGAGAGGAACTCCAAGCACGAAGCTGAGTTTTGCCCTCTATTGATATTTAGGTCATTTAAAGGTAACTCAAAGATTTAAAAGACAGTTTTTTAATGGAAATTGTTTGTTTGTTTTTACAATTGGCTCTAATCTTACTCACTTTACTTGAGAACACAGGTGAAAAAATAGGAAGAACTGTGTGGCAATGACTTTCCTGAACACAAAGAAAGTATCAAGCAGGATGGCCCTGTATGCATGCGTGCCAAAGAGGGGTGGTGGATCAGCCTCTCTGCCCTCTTCCAGCAGGAGCAAGAAACTCCCGCATGACAGCGTTGGTCACATCCTCTGAGGACCTGCTGGATTCCTCCAGCATTACCTCGGGCAGGGAGCTTCTCTTCCTGCTTTCCGAAGTATAAACAGACCCAACTCCAGCTGAGTTGTAATTCTGGCTAGAAGGTGTTCTTCATTTGTCAGATAGGATTTACACAAAAACGAAAAAACAAACAACCCAAAAAACCACAAAAAATCAAACACACAAGCTTTTTTTTTACTTTATATTTCACCTCTGATTTGGAGTACCCAGTATTCCTCTTACCTTTTTGTCACCTCAGGACTCTCCTGTAGGAACCATAATGCTGTCTAAATAAATATCAGCACAGTACACAGTGGAAGTTCAGGAAGAAAGAAGGTTACGTGCAGCCAGAAAGCACATCCCCCTTATACACCACTTAGTTCAGTCAGGTGTCATCAGTAACATTTATTTCCTATGAATTTCCCCACGGCTCCTGTCCTCTCTTCCAAGGCAGCACTCCTTGAGGAAAGTGAATCAGACATTAAAGGTTCTTCTTTGAGTCATTTCTCAGAGCAGGCAGCATCCTTCTCCAGTCAGGAAGTGTGAAGATTGATGGCCAGACAGAGCTGATTCCTGTAGAGCTGATGGATAGGATTTCCATGGTCCTTTCACAGATTCTGTCACGGGCATGGACCAATGCATATTTTATGCAAAAATGAGGAGTTTGAGGGAGGGAGAAAAAACTGCTTGGCCTGCAGAAACTAAAATCGATGGAGGTGAAACCCTCTGTTTTAGCACATGGGACTTACCGCTCAGTAATTAAACTTCACAGAACGGTCCCTATCCATTACAAGCACGACCTCTGCTCCAGGATTAGGATTACTGAAATGTAGCAATCCACCAAAACTGAGCAGAATGAACATTTTGTGTCAGAAAGTGAGCGAATGTATACTCAAGAAAGGTCACAGGTAATTGGCATGAGGTTACTGAAGCTGTTATTTGGAAATTTAGGCAGAGAATTCTCTCTCTAGATTTTACACAAAATTGAGAGAAGTCAGTCTTACAGAAGCAAACCTAACACAGATGTTACCAACTTTATTATCTGGTAATACACATCTTCCTTCAGTACTGCAGTTACCACATTCTCTTCCCTTTCCCCAAAGGGAGGAAGTCATGAATGTCTAATGGAAACACTTCTTTTTGTCAGTTCTCTGCTTGGAAACAGAGTTGGATTTTGTGCTCCAGTTTCAGTTCTTAGTAGTATTTCTGAACACTTTTATCTTTAACTAGGAAACAGCAATTTCAAGACACAAGCTCGCAACACACCTTAGCAGCAGACAGCCAGGCTGACTCCTCAGTTCATTGAATTCAGGGGATCAGTGCTCTTGTTCAAGCTGAAACTGAAAGAATGCAGATGGTGACCACAGCCCTTTGCATCCACGGCACATAGTGGAGAGTAAACACAAACTTGCTCAGGTTGAAGTGGAATCGGAAGAAAGAGAATGTGGCTACTGAAACTCACTTTCTAGGTTGCAGATGTCATGGTTTGCAGGTTTCAAATTCTGTAAAAACCCTATTCTGCTTTCTTGTTCACCTATGCTGGTCTCTGAGAGAACCTCAAGAGCTAACGTCAGTGGAGCAAATTTTTGTCACTGGATGGACAAGTGATGATCACATGCTACAGAAATAAGACACCCTGAACACAAGTAGCATAAACAGCAATATGGTCTTAAGTGTGGTATCTCTTTTAGGATGCTAAAAGAAGTTTTATCTTTGCCTCAAAGTGTTTTTTGAGAGCAGCCTTTGGACCAAGAAGCTACAAATCAGGTATATCACCTAGGAAATAGTTAATTCTGAAGAAAACTAATCAAAATCAAGTTCTCCAGCAAACATATTCTCCAAACCGAAGGCAAACCCAAACTGCTTTTCTATTCATTTTGGAAGCTATTTCTTGAGCATACGCTAAGTCTTTCTCTCGTATATGTTTTCCCAGCATGTGAAGAACAAAGTCCAGATACAGCACTGCAAATATCATTGGTTCCCTGAACAAACACAGTCAGGGAAGCAAGGTCCCTAGGCTTGTGTAGCTTACACTCAGGTTCAGGACTCCTGCAGCTACTAATAGATTATCTTGGCCTATATACCCTCTTCTCAAATTGCTTTGGATTGAATGAGCAAAATAGCAGATTTTAAGTGCCCAAGGAAAACCAGGAGCCACACAAATGGATGAGGACTTTTTCTCTGTGTGCTTAAGCCATAGCGTACATTGGTTTGTGATCCTGTCCTAAAAATATCTATCTATTAAATTGACTGACCTCATTTGCTGTGGACTCCTGCATAATTCAAAGCCTGACTGGCCTATTAAGCAGAAGGCTTTCATTTCTTTCAGCTAGCTACTTAAGATTATATATTGATACTATCTAAGTATATTGATGATATCTTCTTAATTTGGAAGAGAGATTGCATCAGCAAACAGTTAACACAACTTAGTTACACATCCCCAAATTATTCATTTAGACTGCGCAGTCATGTATCCCTGCAGACACATCTAACTGAGCACCATCCAGACCTAGAAGAAGTCATCGAATTCAGCTTCATTCCAAATCTGTTTGGATTTTCGTCAAAGTCAGAAGCATAATACCGCGTAGGGCACAACTGCCATTTTAATACTTCAAAAGGACATAATTGAAATGAAAGCAAGTAATTATGACATGCAGATAAAATGCATTTTAATGCATACAAATCTCCTGAAGTTCAACTTTAAAGTATGTCATTGAAACGAATTCTGGTAATATCTGACTGTAACAGTATTCCCTTCTGCGCTTTCCTCCTGTCTGCTACTTCTCCATCCCCTCATACACTTCAAATTGAGATAACTATAATGAGTAAAATATACCAAATCATTACAATAACACGGTTCAGCAGGAATAAGTTATTTCATTGATTTTTTATGCTTGCATTTTAAGAATCATGGTGCTCAAGAGTTCAGAGGAACAGAAAACTAAAGCACACATAATGAGAATTTTGTGTACTTCAGTCACTTAGTGCATTTGTATTCTCATAATAAAATTAAATGACTCATTCCTCTTTTATCTCTTAGGGCAGTGTTTAATGTTTTTCAGTCCTTGTAAAAATACCTGGTTTCTTTCTTAACAGATGTTGAAGTCATAACAGGAATACTACTAATAATTCAGTCTTTTTTTTTTTTTCCCAGAGAAATGTTGTTCACCACGTTACGTTTGAAAAGCTTTTAAAATACTTTTATAAAGTATTTTTAAGGGTGGACTACGAAAAGGCAATTGCTATATATCATGTATTTTGAGAATAGAGACGTGATACAACAATTAAGAGTGCTGACACCAGAGGAAGTTGCCTTCCCAAAGTAAAAAAGACAATGCAGTATTTCACATGATGCCAGCTAGTCAAGTACAAGAGAAAGAGTTAAATTGCCAATGTGAACTCAAGAGACTTTTTGGTCTGGATTTTGGTTTTGCTTTTTGATTCCTTCCAATCTTATGCCAGGCATGTATACTTACTCCCTGTGTGCTTTATATTCTCTTATATAAAACTGAAATAAAAGTACTCTACCATGATATGTCTTTCTTGCCCTGCTATGTCACCTCTTCTGGACAGACATTGTTTCTTAACATATATTTGTGTGTAGCCTAAACACAGGGCTCTGAATTTGACTGACACATCTCAGTAATAATAAAATAGCACCTTCTATCAATGCTCTATGTAGAGGGGGCTCCTGGCAATAAGATCTGAGGACTTAGTCAATTTATCCTAATTTACGTCATCCTGTGCAGTATTAGCATAACATCTTGCAGTGGCTGTCTTTAAATAAACATGTTCAGAGGTATTACAATGCACGTACATTATCTCGAACGCCGACTCCCACAAGGACAGATGAACATCGTGTACGCACGCTGAAGAGGAATATTTAAGTTTAATTTGCGACTGTGCTCTTTCATCTAAAACAGAGCTTAAGGCTGATGAAGATCCATGAAAATCCAAGAGTGCGTGGCTGTGCCTTATGCAGCTGTTATTTCTTCTGATTGTCATTTCAATGATGGGCAGAAGCAAAATTAATGGCTTAACTTAAAACAGTGGGCATGCTTTGTGGTTGCTGATGCTGACTGACCTTAGTAGCCTGATCACTAAGCTCACCTCCTAGACTCCTTCCATGGTGAGAAAGGCACATCTCAGAGCACCTGGAACAGAATCCTGCTTGGAACTGTCCCCTGGAAGAACATGGGCCTGTTGATTAACTACAGAGGGAACGTACTTCCTAGTTCAGACATTTTAAGGTCAATGCCACATGTTACTCACTGTGAAAGCCACAGCTCACAGTCTTGCCTCAGCTCCATGCATTTTATTTATTTATTTTTGATTCTATATCAGTCCAAATATCCATTCTCAACCAAAATCTTCACAACGGTAAATTAACTTGCCATCAATCTGGTTACAAGATATGACAATATTTATTGAAAGACTCAAATATCAAGAAGCTTAATTAGGACACCTTTTATTTTTGCAGTTGAAGTGCAGCATCAAGTTTTCTGGTGTGTTACAGCGCCTTTATGCTGAGAACACAATGTTGTTGTGACAATGACAGGCATTCCCTGCACAGCCAGCTGGTGGTGGCAGGGAGGTGGCACAGAGCACAGCTGCATCCCGAGGAGCGCCTCTGCCACCTGAAGCCATCCCTGTCCTCTCTTCTGCCATGGCCTCCTCATCCAAAGTCAAGGTTGATGGGTACTGTTTATGAGTCTTGAGTTGTTAAGTTGCCATAAATATGCAGCTGCTTCTGTGGCTCTTTCTTACTCTTGCTTTCCTGGTGGGACCATCCTGATACCATTATTCCTGTAGACTACTGGGGTGTTCTCCTAGCTTTCAGTAAGGCTGCGTCTGTGAGTACAGGACTACAGTTGACATCAGATCCTCTTTTGTCCAACAGTTTTCCTATGTTTTTCAAGATTATTATTAATTTCACTAAATGTCAGTAAAGATTCAGTTCTCTTTTTAAGTGTTTTAAGAAGGGCTTAACCGTATTTGAACATAATTCACTATTATAAATGGCCACATTATAAAGGATAATGGTCTTCCATCAAAGAGGAGAGTGCAGAAGAAATTGCAGAATACAACATTTTGCTGAAGTTATACGGTAAATGGCAAAGCTTCTTCATAGCCTTCATTTATTACAGTGCCAGCTGCCACTGGCATCTCAGCTCTCTAAAATAAATACTCTAACACAGTATTTTGAACCTTTTCCTCCTGCAATGGGAATTTCACTCAGCTGAGAGAGTATAAATTGCCTCTTACTTCTAGGACTTCTATGGTGTGTAACTAGTGATCACTTTTGAGAAATAAAATATTTATTTTGACATTTGAATGAAAGTAACACATTCTGTTTTCTTCTAAAGGTACTTTGCATAAGGGCAAAGTGCTGTTACATTCACAAAGGCAGAGTTCAATGCTGGTTTACAAGTACCTTTTATATCTGAGAAGACAACAACTCTATTGCGATAGCATCCAGATTCAAAGGGGACAATCTTGCTGCCACAAACAAGACAGTTTATTCCTGTGTCAGTAGAAAACTTTGCTTTCTTGCACAGCTTGGGATTAAAGTATGGCTTATTTATTTATGAAGTCACAGGTTATTTTTGTTGGCAGGTCATTTAGATAAGAACATGAAATGTCCTGTAGTGTTTTCACTGGGAAAGGGAAAAAACTAGATTTTGAGACAAGATAATGTAGTTATCACTCCAAGCTTCCCTTAGGATGGACTAAGAGAGTGAAGAACAGGGTGTACAACCAAACAGAAGTAGAAGCCTCTAACTTCAGCATCAATAAAAGTACCTCTCGGGATGCTAAGTGTGAATATAATGGGCTTGACATGAGCTAAACTAGAACTCTGGGCATGCTTAGCTTCCTTGCATTAAAAAGTCAGGCTGTAAATAATGTTTGACTAATCAGAAGTCCATGTCAAAAACAGTACCAGCCTAGGGGATAAATACGAAAACATTGCGTGGGTGGCGCTTCAAAATTTGATGGCAGAAAATATGAATTCTGGCTACATGTTCTACTGCTCCGTTCTGCAAAATTGTCGCAAAACTGTGAAACTGGGTGTAGATTAGAATATCTGAACTTTCAGGATTTAAGAAAGGAGAAACAGTAATACTTTCTGCTAAGAAAATGACACACCCTCAGTAACAAGATGCAAGCAGTCCTAGTAACTAGCTCTAGAAAAGCCTGAATAATTACATATACTGCAGCAGCACAGCTAAGAATAGGCAGTGCCGTGGTCTCTCAGCACAATGGACAAAGAATGGCAGACTGTGAATGCATTCACGTGGAATTTGCATTCATCCAAGCTGCCATGCAGATAGCATTTGCACAGCAATGTGGCATTCCTACAAGAAATGCAGATATAGTTGTAGAACGTGAGAAACAGTAATCAGAAAAACGGCTTATTGGTTAGATGAACAGGACATCCAATGCTTTCCCGTATGCTTCTGTGCCAGATACCATGTGAGGAAGAAGAGGGATCTTCATACTTTGAGGACTGTGGTTGTACAACCTGGGATAGGACTGAAAACAGAGTAGAAACAAGTTTAATTCTCCTTTTGGATCCAATGTGCCTTGTCCTGTATATGATACAGAAAAGAGCTTCCCGGACATCTCTGACAGGAGCCCCAACTCTGACAAGAGCCACTGGAGTCAGAGAGACCTGCAAAATTTTCAGCCAGTGGAGGGGAGTCTGATAAGTAATAACTAAAATATACTAGGCTGCAACACTGATATCTAGTTTAAATTTTCTCTCTTGCCGTATCATAGGAAAAAGCATGCATGTATAAATCTGTGGCCCACGTACTTAGAAAAACATAGCAAATTTTCTTATGAAAAAAAGGATCCAATTGCCCAGCAATTTTGGAGTTCCATTTCTCTTCTGCTAATGCTCACATTAGAGTAGCCCAGTATTTTATTTTGAAGTTCAATATCCAAATTCCTTTTTTTTCTCATCTAAAACTTAAATTATTTTTTCCAGGTATCTGCATCTTCCTGGTGAAACTGTAACCAATCAGACTATTAGGGCCTGTCCCAAGGTCGTGACGCCATGGGCATTACAGGTTTGGAGGAAGAATTAGTGCCTCCCCTCTTTTTCCTGAAAAGGAATATGGGCAAACAGGTGAGACTGAGCTTTATTCTCAGTGCTCCAGAATTTGTCCTCTGAAACATGAATGAGCTCTTCAAAGAAAGTTTTTTGATGTCTGTCTGTCAGAGCATCAGGAAATTATTTTCTTTTCCTGGAAATGGCCAGACTGATTCTTGCTAACTTTTTAAGAAATTTGTAGAAAACAAACAAACAAACAAACAACCCAAGCATGATATCTTTTGAAATTTAGTCAAGTCCTAAGAAATAACATTTAGAGAATTATTATGGAAAATATTAATCAACTCAACTATTAGCATCACTACTGGATCATCATTAGTGATAAAATAAATCTCCAGGGTTCACTGAATTCCTGTTAAAGTTATGTAAATCTGTGTGAAAAATAAAAGATAAATTTTGCATAGATATTATACAATAAATTACATATTTATAAGGGATATGCCAAGGCAGGAATCCGAGCATTAATTTTTATCTTTTCTTTAATATGGAATAGAGAATTGTCACACTACAATGAGTTTTAAACATCACACATCTGCGCGGAAAAGTTTTAATTATAATTACTACAATTAGAAAAGATTGAAGGAGATAATCATTTCACACTTATTTTGTGCATTCTGCACTTTTCACCATGCAGTGAATTTCTTTGTTATACGTGCTAACTATTTGCTTTTTCTTTTCCACATTTCTTTGTCAACCAACCTGTTTTTCCTTTTCATGTATTTATAAGGGGGTTGGCAAGCCTTAGGCACCATGGGAAGTACTCTTCCCTTTCAGACTGAGACACTGAGTTTGGTTATCTTCACCACCTACAACCAACGAACGGATTCTGAGGTTTGCTAGAAATGCACTATATTTATTTTGGGAAAAAAAAAGGGAGGACTGGTGATCCTTGAAATACAATTCTGTTTCTTTGTAATATGCTTAATTAGGTTAAATTTAGGTGGTCCTCTGATGTGCTTGGGCCAAGGGTGAAATGAAAGATGCATCTCTGATGTTTTTTCCAGAACTAAAGTAGTAACATGGTGTTTTAAAGCTTTGAACAACATTCAGACAGCCTGCTCCTCCAAGGCAGAAAGATGTCTTTCAAACCTACATTTTTTTCTAGACAAGATCATGACCCTCTCTTGACCCGTTTCTGTAACTGCACTACAGCACATGTAACAAATCTATGTGTAGCATACGCACATGGACTGTGTCAGAGAGTGGGCTTCAGACTGAATTAAATCTTCACAAGTCCACTGAGCTTGGCACAGCTGCACTGAGAATTTCCCGGGTCATAGGTGGGAAGAGCTGGGATGAGGGGTGAGGGCAAGTACCAGCAAACATCTTCCATGCATGTGTCTCCTCTCATGCTCCTCCTGCTGCTGGTCTTGCTGAGAGACAGTACAGGGCTGATGAACCTGCAATCCAACCCCTGACGGCTGTTCTCATAATCGTTTCCTTAATTTGACTTCAAAAGCATGTTGAACTCTCTTGTGTTCACATTCAAAGTCTCTGAATTTGTCTCAAGATACCTTTGGGACAGGGAATTAGTGTTCCTTGTTATTTCTCTGTAGCTAGCAGTTGGAACAGGGCTTCCTAAAAGTCAAATTTTACACAAGACACTTTCTCTGTAAAGATAAGAATAAACATCACTCCAGTATTAGTCTTTTAATATACAGGCTTTCCACAATTTTTTTTTTTTTTTTTTTGGTAAAACCAAGTACAGTAATCAATCAATGTTAATACTTAAGAAAATCATAGAGAATGAACCATGTATGAGCTGGGAACAAATGTTCTGAGCTCACCAAACAAGTCAGTGAGTACACAGGTCAACTCTTGCGTGGCTCACACTTTTCCTGTTGAAAGGAGTAAGAAGATAAATATTTATTTATTTTGCTGTTGCACTGAAGAATTTTTTAAAATATCTAGAAGATTTTGCAGCACAAGCTCTTGCCCCATTGTTAATTTAGAGTCACAGAATCAGCATATGGTTTAGGTTGGAAGGGAGTTTAAAGATCATCTAGTTCCAAACCTCCTGCCATGGGCAGGGACACCTCTCACTAGACTTGGTTGCTCAAAGACCCATCCAACTTAGCTGTGGAGCACTTCCAGGGATGGGGCAGCGCTAGAGAACCCAGGGCTCTTTGGTCATTCTTGATACTCGCTAGACTCCCTGGCTGTATCATTGATGCCCACAGGCAACAACAGCAGCAGGTAATAGTCAATGAGCTGTATGAGGCTTGTTAGTCTCTCAGTCGCATCCCTGATACAAGCACATGGTAAGCAGCACAGCTCTCTAAAGAGTGCATCAGATTGGTGAAATGGGCAAATGGGTGCCTCTGTACCTCACTAAAGAGAGTTGCCTACTACTACCATTGTGCTTCAGATGGCTTCTCAGTTGAGATCTGGCTTCTGAACAGAAGAAAAGACTTCTTTTACTGTAAGGTTGGTCAAATACTGGTACAGGTTGTCCAGATTGCTTGTGAAGAGTCCATCCTTGGAGGTGACCCTGCTTGAGCAGGTGTGTTGGGTCAGATGAAGTCAAGAGATGTCTTCCAGTGGTTCCCTGATTCAGAGATACAGATACTGCTCTGTTATGAACATGGAACCTGCATTCTAAAATTTGTTTCAAACTCTAATTAATCACACAATTAAAAATAAATGCTTTTGAGACTCAGAAGGGAACAACACGGCAATATGGAACACAGTATATTATCTAAGTATTTCATTGATTATGCAATTGATTAAGTTGACTAGTATTTCTCTGAAGGAAAGTTTTCAATTAAAATATTCCACAAGTGGGAAAGAATACACTGATCTGCTTTTATGTGGTGTAAGGGTACCCCGGATACAAGCAGTTTTAATTATGAAGATCTGATGTTTTTACAGATTTGCTTGTGTCCTGGTAACACCAGAAAATTTGCAAATGCTTTCCTGGGGAGGAATTGCTTTGGGGACTGAAGGTCTTCAACAGTTTCAGGAAACAAGCAGGTCCTGTCCTTTGGTGCTAGGGATGGCCACAGGAGTGAATCTTTATCTGTCAGTCTGACACAGTCTTCCCAAAGCAGCTTTTTCTCCTCCAAGAAATTCCATGTGATCTTCAGAAGTGGAGGACATGTTAGCTAGAATATCTTAACCATGGCCTTGCTTTCATTTCGTTTTGCAGATATGTTCAATCAATTTTCCATAAGACATTTACACATGAAGATGGTCCATCAAGGTTATCAGAAAACTAGTAAAGCTAATAAAAAGCACCATGCTGGAGCTAATGAAAGGATATGTAGTATTAGATAATATGTGCTTATTAATCGGCAACCCTCAGAATAAAACCAGCTCCACTGAAGTTAAAATCTACTTTACTAAATACTAGCTGAGACTCTTGATCATAAAAATATCAAAAGAATGAGTGAAGATTTTGGCCTCTGCATGCTTTCTGCACTGTATCTAATCTGAGAAGAAAATGAGATTTTTGGAGTCCGGTGCCACCAATTTAATCCCAAACCCAAAAAGGGAAATACCTCATTGGTATTGGCATAAGATGTATTTACTCAGGCTGTTTTATTACTCCATGGATACTTCAGCTAAACTTTAGCTTTATATTAAGGAGCCTGAAAATACCCTTCACTGCAGCAAGGGGAAAACACTAGCTCAGTATTTTTTATGGCACTTCTTCAGTGATAGAGGCAGAATTTCTGGATTCTTGGATCGCAGTATAGTTTAGGATACAAATGTGATTGATTTAAAGTTATTATGTCTGGATTTCAAGTTGTTCTGGCTTGTAATGCTAAAGTCTTAAATCAAATGGGAAAACTCCATTAATTTGGAAGATTTAATATTCCCTTGATCTCATTAATATAGCTCTAGATACATACATTTGGGTGATAGCCCAAAACCAGCTATGTCTTCAGTGGCATAAACTGCCATTGTCCCAACAAGACATATGGAGCTATACTGAATTATCTTGCCCTAAGTTCTATATGCAATTTTAATTCTGCCGATGTGGATAGTCAGGGACACTTGCAAACATATCCTTAGGGGCACCAAGTAATAAACCTTTCCCTGGTCTTTTCTTCAGTATTTCATGTATAGTAGTGAAATATCTTTCCATTCTTCTTTCCTCTTTGGCCAAATAGTAAAGCCAGAATTAACTGAAAAAAATCTGTTCACCATGGTGAGAAAATCTGCATATTCACAGCAGTATTTAGACTATGTAAGTGAGAAAGAAGCAGGAATTAGTGTTGTGGAAGAAACCTTAAATAATCTGAAGCAGTAAAAATAGCTATTCTGATTAATTTGTCATCTTGTGTAAGTGCATTCGTTCCTAGAAGACACTACACTACATATCATAGTCACAGCTATAGAAGTTGCCCTACATCAATTGAACAGTTTCTATCACTTCAGGCTAATTAAGAACAGTAAGTCAAAAGAGATCTAAGAAGACTGGCAGTGAATTTCTCAATTACAACATCATTGTTTCAGACAGGATCATCTTCTTCTGACCCTGGCTTTGATTTACATACCTAGATACCAGCGTCATGGCTAAAGAGGGGGAAAAGTACACTTAGAGACAATTTGAGTCTTGTTATATACAGTAGTTTCTCCAAAGAGGCATTTTAGCAACCAGCAATGCCAGTCTTAATATTTTGACACGACACAGAAAAATAAGGGATTTTGGTTGAGATGTATTACCCCCTTGTGCTCCCTACAGAAAAGGTAGTAAAGTGTTTCTGCTGGGTCATATAATGGGACAGTCATCAGTTAGTTGCAGAGGGCATTCATGCAGCAACACAACAGAGTGCAGAGAATGTGAATTAGTCAGGAGCCAGGACAAAATAACCCAGATGAGAATGGAGAATATGGAGAATGTGACTGTCTTCAGCTCATGGTGTGGTGCCAATACCAAGGTCTGCAGCACCATTCGGTATATGAGACGCAAAAAGCACAACATGCAAGAAATCTGTTTACAGATGCAATGCAGCAGTTTAATTTGAACACTGCAGAAGAGAGTTACTTCAAAAATATATTTAAGTTGCTTACGGAAATGCAGATTGTACAGGCTTTGGGTTATTAAAACAACCACAAAAGAATATCATATTAGGGCATAGGTTTTAGGATAATATGATTTCTTTGTACATTGGAATTTCAGGCTAACTCCAAAAGAACATTTCTCCTTAACTTGATTGCATTTAATACTGGAATTGTTTTCATGCATAATTCCTTCAGTAATTATAGGAAGTATATTATATACAAGGCTAACTTCAAACACAAGAAATTAAAGAACTTGATCCAAACCCCAAAGTCATTGGAATGAGCAGCCCCCCAAGGAGCTGAACACAGCTGGAAATGAAATGTTCAATCTCAATCCCAGCAAGACCAATGTGATGTTAGCTGCAAGGGGAGGACTAGCCAAGAGCAAGCTCCAGTCACTGTCTGTTTGACTTATCATCAGCGTTAGGGTAAATATCTGCACTGTACGGTCTATAAGCAATTAGACATATGGCCTGGCTCATGCATCTCATTATCACACACGTGGATACAAGGTACAGGTCACACTGTATTGTCCAGTCTTTTAAGCACTGCTAAGAAACACAATAAATTAGCCTCAGCAGAGGACCATGTTAGTAATGCTCAACAACAGAATGACACAAAGATGTCTTTACATGCAATGGTCTTGGTGGCAAAGGAGACAGAGTGGCATGTTAGCTTGCTTTTCCCACTCATCTGGCTCAGAGATGTGTCCTCCCCACTGGGCTCTGCACCTACAGCACCCTTTGAGTCAGATGTCTGTAATGTAGTAGATGGAGAGGTGGGAGCTGTGAGCAGCACTGGCTCACATGATCTAAGGGTGATCCTGAGGTGGCTGGATGGCACCGATCTGGTACTTCTGCGCACAAACAGATGTATGTATATACAAGTGCATCCTGATGAGCCTGGTCTGAATATGGAGGAACCCAAAAAAATAGTTTCTCCAAGTTCACCCAAGACTCAATGTTGCACCACTGCTGTCTGTCTGCAGGCATTTGTTTTAACGTGGACATCTGGCCTTGCTGAAAACCCAGCAATGGGCAGTATTTATCAATACTAATAATGCTATCAAGAGAGAGGCCCAGGTGGGCCCTCACGTTTCACTGTATAGTAGTGCTGGGGAAAGTACAAACAGGGATTGCTAATAAAAGCTCCCTCTTCAGCCCCCAGGTAACAAAATCCTTCCCTTCAATGTGCCACAATGTGCCACAAGCCAGCATCTCCACATCTACTTCAGGGACTATTTGATCCTTGTGTTGCAGCCACTAGAGTACTGTTTCCAAGATACATGAACTCCAGATAGTTTTGTCTTCTTAATGTCTTCACTCCAGCTCCACTTGCCTGTTGTCTTTGTTCATCTCTGCTTCTAGAATTAAGAATTCTCCCCTCCATCCTTCATTCTTAATAGGTTTCCATCTACTTTTTCCCTTCCCTTGACACTTGTACCCTAATTTATTCCTCCAGTATTCCCACAGACTTTTATGCCCATAATAAAAATTAAACATCATCAACATAAAAAAAAAAAAAAAGTACAAGCCACTCATATATATTTGTCTTGACAGGGCTGTTGAAGTACTGTGCCTGCTTTGCTGCTCATCTCTCTACTTTTTCCAATATAAGCTCTTCATGGGGAGGAGAGGATCTCCCTGTGGATTGTGATTGAAGAGGGGAAGAAGCAGAAGCAATCCTGTTTTCAACCAATTCCTCTCACACACAGGGAGAGGAGATGAAAGCGTGCTAATACATGGTTGCGGAGTTCTGAGCAGTGCTGGCATGGCACAGAGCTGCACACTGCTTCATTTCCAGCACGCCTGTGTATGTGCCCTGCGATGGTGGAACCCCTGTCTGGGCTGAAAGGGTTGTGTATTGCCACCAAAGAAACCATAAATGTGAATAAAGAAGACTCAGTAACTTAGATAATTAAAATATAAAACTGTATAATATAGATACATACATTAGCATGTACAGATATCCAAGTATATGATGCATGGATATTAAAATATTCTAAGATTTTAAAATTATACACAGATAAGTAAATATACATATAAAGCTATTTATCTGTATACATACTCAAAATCTCATATGTTCCTTTTTATCACAGATATCATGTCATATTTAATTTTTGGTGGATATATAAAACGGACCATACAAATATCAAGTGAAAGACAAAACACAACAAACACAACTTCTGTGATCCTTAGGGTGCAGAGCTTTAGAAGTAAAACCACTATCTCTCTGTGTTTAATTTTCCCAGGTGCTACATACATTATGATCAGTGCTATCACAATGTCAATCATACATCTTTAAGATGTAACTTTCTTTGTTATAGGCAAACCTTCTTCAGCAGTGGAGGATCTTTTCCAAAATACTGATTCATGTCTGCGGATGAGTGGAAAGAAGGCCTACAAATCACAGACTTACTCTTGGCACTCCTTGTTACTACTCCAGTTGCCCTTGGAACAGGAGGCAGCTGGGTCTGGAACTGGACTGAGGTGCACAATGGTGAAGACTTGTGGAAAGCAGCAGGGCAGTTCTGAGGGACCCCAGAAGTGTGCAGTAACACTAAGGCCTGCTGAAGCAGGGAGGTACCTCACACCCCAGAGCTGCTCCAGCTGGTAGTAGGAGGTAAACTATCTGCTGGGGTTCTTGGGAGGGCGAGGAGAAACTGTCCCATATCCTCCTGTATTGCTGACTACATCAGAGCAGAAAAAGTACATTTTGGGGGAATCTAAGGAGACAATTTCCCTGCTCTTGTCAATCCAAGAAGAAAAGGACAGGAAATAGCAGGATCATAATTCCCTTTCTCCCTCAGGTCCAGTCGATTTCATCAATGCTGGAGTACTACAATAATAAAGTGAAATACTCTCTTTTCTACATTTAAGACATTCCTTTGAAATAAACGCAGAAGTAAAATGAGTTAGGACACATTTAACTATACTAGGTAAAGATTTGGAACAGTCATTAATTTACTCCATTGGCATACTCATAAGTAATATTAACTCAATGGCAGAAAAGAGAAATATACACTGAGGGAACAGTAAATATGACACTAAATGCAATTTAATAAAAAATGGTATTAACTCTTCTCCCCCTGGCATTAACTGCTAAAAGGTTTTTTTCTGTGTAAGAGAAATATGAAAAGTTCATTTTCAAGAAAAGCTGAATATGTTCAATATTTTCAAGAAAAGTTGAATATAAGTTCAATATGAAAAGTTCATTTTCATTCTTCTTAGGGTAGAACCATTGCTCTTGGTCAAATATTCAAAGCTCATATTGAATCCATTCATTTTAGTGGAAATTTCAAGATTTCTACTGATGTGATGAAGAGGAAATTGATAGTAGTCCCTTCTCCAGTAGGAGATGTGCCACTATACTCTATGTATCTATAGCAGAAGTTTCTCTTTCAAGATACCTCTAGTATATCATTTATTGGAGGAAAAAATGTAATAGGCCTTTGGCTGAGAAAGGTTTTCAGTGGGTTGTGTTTGAGTTGCAGGTTATTTATGTCTTTTAGTTAAATAGCATGGTGGATGAAAGTATCTACTGCTCAGGGAAAAGCAGTTTTGCAGATTAATGTTGGGCCAATTCAATGGAGTGTATCAATGTTACTTTGTTAAGAGATTCTCTCTAGCATTTCTAGCGAAAAGAGTTAAGGAAGGGGAGAACTGCATTTATAGGTTTGGAAACATAAATAAAGAGAGCACTTAAACTAGAAGTTTTTTTTTAAAATGTGATGTTTAAGCTTACTGTAATCATGGTGTTATTTTCAGTGGGAGAAAAATGTATACTTTCTTTTCTATATTTATGATGCTTCAGAAAAAATACACATGCCTTGAAGATTTTAAGTTTAAAAACTAATTTAACCTTCACTGTTATGTGAATTTCAGTGGTAGTTTGGTAATGTTGTTAAAGGGGGAGGAAAAAAGTCATCTTTGTTGCCTTCACCTGAAGCAAACTGAAGGTAGGCTAGGGGGATCTGGAATGATTACCCTCAAACAGCTCTCTGCTCTCCTCTGCCCACACCCACACAGTGCTTCATCACCAGCTGTGCTGTACAGACAAAATTTTTTTGTCTCATCGTGCCTCCTTCCACAGATCTCAGCAATCGCTCTCCAAGGACGTCTGTTCTTCATGGGCAATGGCACTCTCAGTGGCATAAAGGTTATTTGTGTTCCCTCTGGCTGCACGGATGCTTGGAGTGCGCTCCTTGTGTGTTCCCAGCCAATAAAGCAGAGGAAATTTTTCCCCTTCTTTCTCCTTTCCTCTCCTCTTTTATAGAAGAGTAAAAAAACTGAATATCACAAGTCCAAAGGGACTCACAAGGATCATTGAGTGCAACCCCTGGCCCCACACAGCACCACCCAAAATCAAACCCTGTGTCTGAGAGCGGTGTCCAAACGCTCCCTGAACTCCGGCAGCTGGGGCCGTGACCACTGCCCTGGGCAGCCTGTGCCAGGGCCCGACCACCATCTGGGGAAGAACCTTTTCCTAACCCCACCTGACCTCCCCTGACACAGCTCCATGCCGTTCCCTCGGGCCCTGTCGCTGTCACCAGAGAGCAGAGCTCAGCGCTGCCCCTCCGCTCCCCTCGTGAGGAAGCTGTAGGCCGCCATGAGGCCTCCCCTCAGCCTCCTCTGCTCTGGGCTGAAGAAAGCAACCTCAGCTTCTCCTCAGATATCTTGCCCTCCAAATGGAAATGGGAAGAATTAATGGCAAGATGGTGAGGGAATAACAGCAGAAGGTGTTGAAGAGGTCAGTGGGCAGCTGACAAGATTGGTGGTGGGAGACACCTGTGCTTTCGTTGGTCAGAGAAGGAAAGAGGGGTCAGGAGGGAGCTTTAGCTAATGTGTTTTCTTTAAAAAGTTCATCCGATGAACAGAGCCCATCTCTGGCAGTGACAGAACTTCTCAGGCACATGGGGCAGTTTCACTGTGATGAGGGCAGCTTGGTGCTCAGTGAGGTAAAGTCTCTGTGAAGGGGCAGCACTAATCCGGGCCTGAGAGCCAGAAAGCGAAGAACGTGTGAGGAGACAGTAAACAACGGGAAAGTCAGGACAACAGTGGAGCATCCCAGCCAAAGACTGTCACCAAAGGAGCTGCAAGAAACGTTGGGTCGCTGAAGAACAGCATTCGGGATTTCAGTTCTTGTCTCCTTTGGATGGATATTTATTTTGCAAATGATTTTGAAAGAAAATGTTTGAGCAAGTGGAAAGAGAAAAGGACAAGAGAGGAATGTTCTTGTTTCTTCCTTTACTCTTTTGCTTCAATTTTTTATTTGGTACACTCAGAGTGAAAGATTCTTTGAAGATCGCAGCTATTTGTTTGAATAGCAGAATGCTGATTTGGTGCAGTTATTTTTAGATGATGCTATCAATTTCTGTGTTATCAGGTGTTGCAGGTAGGTTATGAAAGACCTGGGGAAGTCTGATTTATTATGTTTCCATTTGGAGCTTTTATTACTGTGATATTCTGCAGTCTATTGTTGAATCTTGTACTGTGTGATGATAGAGGGATATTGGGAGACAAATGAGGAAAATATACCCTTCCCAAATGAATAATGAATACTAACTGCTGTCCCTAAGTCTAAGCTCTGTAAGACAGTAGTTTGGATGGGATAAGGTCCCGCTGAAGTCCTGAGGGAGCAAGATTTTAACACAGGACAGCTAAAATTTCTCAGAACTTGACCAAGAAACTGAGAAAATTTCCAGATGAGCCCTTCTTACAAGTTTGCACACAGTTGTCCTCCTGATGTTTTGACTGACATCCAAAATCAAAACCACAATCCTAAAATGGATGCAAAATGTGAGGGAGACAGTTTGCATCCTCAGATTCAGTCATGTCCCCTGATATCAGATGCAGTTTTCACTATTAGCCTAAATGTACTATTTTGACAAGTATGTACTATTTTAATAAGTATCTTAGTTGCGGGAGGCAAATGGAGGTGGGGAACCTCTTTTCGGTGGTCAGTGGGGACAGGACAAGGGGCAATGGCCTTAAGCTGGAGCACAGGAAGTTCCGCACCAACATGCGGAAGAACTTCTTCACAGTGCGGGTGACGGAGCACTGGAACAGGCTGCCCAGGGAGGTTGTGGAGTCTCCTTCCCTGGAGATATTCACGATCCGCCTGGACGCCTACCTGTGCAACCTGCTGTAGGGAACCTGCTCTGGCAGGGGGGTTGGACTCGATGATCTCTCGAGGTCCCTTCCAACCCCTGCGATTCTGTGATTCTGTGAACAGCAAATTGCATAGTAATCACACAGTATTTCAAACTGGATTTTGATATTGTGAAACAACAATAAAGACCCCAAATTCCTGCAAAAAAGACACTGTATTACTATTCATAACATTAATACGCTGTGTGATCAGAACAGACTCTGATTACACACAACACCTCTCATTCTCAAGGCATTCCAGCATATCTTACTAATAAATTTATCTAAATATTGGCAACACAATAAATGAGTAAGCAAATGTGGCAGCCAGTGTGAGCTGAATAACAGCTCACGTGCTAAAGCTCTGGGCATTCAAATCTGCTTAACTGGGGGGAAAATTGTTGGCCAGAGACCTAGGGTTCGTTGTTTTTTTTTTCTCCTACTTTCCCTGAATGAAGTCCAAAATGAGATTAGTGATTCTGGGATATCAATAACTGGAGACCTGCAAGATGACCTCTATTGAGACTCCATTTTAAAATATCATCCAGAAATAAAACGCTCCCTGTAAAGCGTGCCATGATGCCATTGGATAGAACTTAATGGGTGATTTGCTACTTGGCAAGCAACAGAAGAGATGTACGGGCTAGAAATCAGAAACCTGCGAGATACTTCTAGGGCAATTTTAGTCCATTTAAAACTTTTTCTGTCCTTTTGCATTTCAAAATAATCCATTTCACAGTCTAAAATATTATTTCAGAGCTATTTTGAGAAGAGGAAATGCTTTAAATGTCAAAAGGGGAGGTTCAAAACCCTGCCCCTGTCCCCCAGCTTTCCAGTGGATATTTCTGAAAATACGACCTTGCATTTCACAGATGCTCAGACCAATACTGGGCACAGGGATCATATACACAAACAAGAACAGAAAACTGGGCAGGAAAGGTCTTTCCCAATGGCAAAATGACTATTTCTCATTTTAAAGTTAGGCTGGTCTTTGCCAATTTGAAATTTTTCACAGTCGCTCTTTTTGTATGAAGCTGCAGAACACAGCCCAGGTGAGGCTGACCTACGCCCTGAAGCAGAAGCCTGTTCCCAGTCTCCTATGAGGCTTTCCTGCCACAAGGGGTTAGCAGAGTTTGAGCTGCGCAGGTTTCTCCCACCGGCACCAACTGCCAGCAGATCTCTGCCACACTCGCAGTCATTATTAAGCTCTTATTTTTCCTATTTTGTTCAGTTCGTGCTCTTAGGAGCCTCGAGGAAGCAGCAGCGGTATTTTCAAAGCCATATAGTTCTGGTTGACTTACTTTCTCACTGCAATGAATGCTCAGCTGTCTTTGACTTTTTGCAGAAACATACTTATATTGAGGACAAGTGGTTTTGAAAATATCACCAGGTGCATTTTCCCTACAAAATACTTTTCCCTCCCTTCAAAACAGTCCCATTTCTTACTGACGTGGCATTAGTATGATTTCCCTTTGGTACTGGCACCTGCTTTTATATCCCTGTTATTAGCCATGCTGGTGCGACTCCAAAAATCAAATTTGCCAGTCTGGTCAGTGCTATGTCAGTCACTAAGATTTTCCCAAATTAGAAGTGCTCCTTCTCTCAAGTGGAGCAATTTGAAAGGGGATGATAGATTATAAAGTAGTGCCAAAGTTACTGAGCCGTTCTGTACAGCCCAGGGTGGATTCCTCCTCTGTCTCCTGCATGAGAGCCTATGCTATAGCTATTAACCACGTGAGTGATTTGATGTAATTGCCACCTGTAGCCGGTCTGATGTGCACTAGACAGAAGAGTGCAGGCTGGGCCTGTCTCTCATCCGATGTCAGGGCACATCCCACACCTGGGAGATGTGGTTAGAACGTGCCATGAGGCATGGAGAACTGATACCCTGGTGGGGAACCTCAGTGGTGAGAAGCACAGAATGGGCACCGAGTTACGCTGTGAGCAGCCGAGGAAGGGTTTTCAGGAAACGTCTGAGAGTGACTGGGAGCTGTAACGCAGAGGTATGCATTCCCATTGCACTGCGGCTGTGCTGCAACTCCTCTGAGGAGTTAATTTCTGGAGCAGTTGTTAGACAGACTGGAGAGGAATACAAAATAAATTTAAATTCTTTCAATTTTGGACCTCAGCTATACAGTTTTAGCGCTGTTGCTAGGTGGGAGTCATCCTCCTATTACGATTTTGTTCTTTCAGATCTGCTCGAGACCCATATGTTTATTTTGTAGTGAAGCATTTTGAGTTTCACTGAACTTTTAAAACTGAGATTTCAAAATTAATTTGAGAACATCGAATCATGGCAGAGAAGCGATCCACTGGCTAAGTCAAAGAGGGGGAGCGCTATGGGCCCTGTGCCTAGCTGCTCAGACCCAGCCCTCACTTCTCTTGTCTAGGACTTTGTGAATTCTGGATCACAGGTGCACAGCCCTGCTGTCCCCTTGCTAAGGCTGCTGCCATGCCTGGGGGATGCACCATGGGGACGTGTCCCTTGTGTGGTTGCAGAGGGCCAGGACAGCAAGCACGCTGCAGAAAGGGTTGCAACGGGACAAGCGTTTCCTTCCAGTGCCTGAAGGGAGCTTATAAACAGGAGAGAAAATAATTTTTTACGCCGTCTGATAGTGATGGGACAAGGGGGATTGGCTTTAAACTAAAAGAGGGGAGATTTAGGTGAGATGTTAGGGGGAAATCCTTTACCCAGAGTGAGGTGAGGCCCTGGCCCAGCTGCCCAGAGAGCTGTGGGTGCCCCATCCCTGGAGGCGCTCAAGGTCAGGTTGGATGGGCCCTGGGCAGCCTGAGCTGGTGGGGGGCACTGCCCACGGCAGGGGGTGGGGCTGGGGG
>WBMW01002521.1:977108-1076303 GCA_013396635.1 Penelope pileata | reverse complement strand
CGCTGTCACTTCGGAAAGTTTGCCCCGGGGCGGGGGGAGCGGGGCGGGGAGAGGGAGCAGCCCCGGAGCCGCTGCCGAAGCGCCGGGAGACAGCGAGTGGCTCAGCTCTTGGATGCTGAGGTGCGTGCCCCAAAGCATCAGCGAGGGCCCCCGGGTCGGAGCGGAGAGCGGGAGCGCGGCGTGAGCCGGGGATGTTTGCCCCGGCCGCATCTCGGGATGGGAAATGCCCGTCCCCCTTCGCTCCCGGCCCCCGCCCCCGGAGCGCTCCCAAAGTGCGGTGCGTACGCGATAGCCCCAGAAAAGAGGAATTTATTTTGAAATGGAGAACTCCGCACCATGGAAACCCGGCTCGGCTCTCGCAGGAAGCCTCTCCCGACAGTGGGCTTCTGTGTCAGTCAAGTGAGACGGTGAATACAAAGTACGGCAGGAGTTCGGGGTTAGGGAGAACTGTGGCAGGGATATAGGCAGGAGCTGTCACGCTGCTGTTTCTCTGCATATCGCTCTTGGCAAGTGCTGAACATGGAGCAGATAGAGAGAAGATGTGCTGTGGAGGCATGGTCCTATGTGGGGCCTTTTGACCTGCGAGTGCTGACCCCATGCAGCTCTTCTCAGGAGAGCTTGAAAAACCAAGGGGAAAGCTGCTCACAAATAGTTTGGGGGGCACAGTCTCTCGACGTGCTGAGTGTGGGCAAGGGGAAAAAAAAACACGGAAGGCACTCAGCGACCTGCAGCTGGAAATCTGGACTACGTATATCCAGCTGTCCACATGCAGAGTGTGCTCGCCTGATTTCTCATGGGTGCAGCTGAAGTTCGGTGCTTCCTCCGCTCCCCACGGCAGGAGCTGTGCCCCGCTCCGAGCTGGGGCAATGGCACATGCACAGAGCACAGGAAATGCAAAGTAGAGTCAGGGCCAGCGAAACTGGGGGGAGAAAGTAGAGTGTGTTCAGGTAACTTAGGCGCATGCTGTAGCAGGATGCTTTGGAAATACGTTGGCATGGCTGCTGCTTCTAGGCAGCCTTAACTGACTTGGTTTGCTGGGTATGTCTTTGGAAGTAGCTAAAGCATTTTAGTGTTTAAAGGGAAACATATTTGCTTGAATGTAGCCTAAATGCTTAGCTCGGTGCAGGGTGAAACCTTGGCTTCACGCTGGCATCGGTATTGCGAGGACCCGGGCAGAGACAGGGTTCACACTCCTCCCTCTGCCAAGCCCCAACTTGCTTTGCTGCTTACATTCACCTGGTGAGGCTCCTGGTCAGTCGCTCCATATTGCTTTTCCCTGAAATTGCTCTGCCCAGTTTGTCTGCTGCAAGGTGTGTGCATCCCTCTGGTGTACATCCACTCCGTCGTGTGCGCAGAGACAGTGCCCTGATGCTGCTCATGATCTGCTACGTCTGCTCCGATGAGAGCACCGATAAGTATGGCAAACTGCTCAGCTTTCCGTCACAGCAGCGAATACACATCCAGAGAGATGCCGCCAGGGAACAAATGTTCCCTGTGTTATGTGATTGGGAATGCATAAAATATTTCATGTCCTCTTATTACTATAGTTATCCTGCCTATAAAGTAATGATGTCATCAAATATTCATCCTCCCCATCCGTTAACAGGGGCAGGTCTGGCTAGGGAGTGTGTCACTCTTCCGAGTGACAAACAGAAAGAATGGAAAGAACTCCTTCAGCACTCTTTGTGACAACACCGTAAAATCATCCCAAAGCATTTCTGGCTGAGGAAAATGCTTTTAAGCCATCAGGTTTTCTTCGTCGTGTTGTAGTTAATTAAGGAAGAGAAAGAGCTGCTCTACAATGGTGCTGCCGTTTGCTGCCTGAGTTAATACGCCGGGTGTTGGGTTACGTCTACCACTGTTAGGGAGCTTTTGGAATTTTTTGATTTTGTTGGCTTGTAATACAAATGAATGGATTCTTTTGCTGGGATTTAATTAGCTGAGAAGGGACATGCAAGTGATAGAAATTCTAGCTGTTTCTCAGCATCTAGGTGATGATCACTTTTCCTCTAAACAAGAAAATGAGGCAAAATGAACAGTAAAACTGATGCATTAGGATAAAATAGTGGAATCTTAGATAAGACTAGGAGTTTTCAGTTTCAGGCAACACAATACTTGGATTTTAGTGTTTTACTGACTGTTTCTTTCACATTCAAGCTAAAAACCTTTTTCCTTGATATATGAGCTAATAGAGCTGTCTGAGGGAATCCCATCTTTATCTACACATTACCCACTAGACTATATTGTGTAAAAGTGTATTTAAAGTTCACGACCCTCATATTTACGACTTAATACCAAGGAATTTCTGGTGTTTACACTGAGTCAACCTAACCTTCCTGCCAGTCCTACTTGCCCCACTTGTATCAAATGAATCAGCTCGCCAGAGAGAAGGGAGAGTATAAATGAAGACAAGCAGGCACTAACTTGCAGAAACAGTCTCAAAAGCACTGAAGTCTCAACAGCCACAAAATCAGATGTGAACGCTGGAGGCAGAGCTTTCTCATTTCTTAGTGTACGTCCTCTGGGCCGTTGCAACTTCTAACCCCCTAACTAGGCTGTAAGAATATGTTCAGCACTATCGCAGGATGAGTTATAAATAGCAGTCGTTTAAGCTGTGCTCTGGATTCGAAGTAAAGAGTAGTTGAGGAACTACCCGAGTTATTAAAATATCACCGAAGTTAATTGAAAAGAGAATGTGGCACTTCTCAACAGATACTTGCAGGAAGTTATACTTGGATGAACCTTGGAATTAATCTCTTAAATTAACAGTTCCTGAAAATGAGCAAATGACTAATTTTTACGTTTCATAGAAATTGTGTTAGTTGATGAAATAGATACTCTTCGGTTGATACCAGAAGTAATTTCGGTAATATTTGGTGTGTTTCTGTAGTTAATTGGAATATTTAAATACGAGTTTGTACGCTGCAGTGCTTCATTCCTTACTTCAGCAAAATTCCCAGTGGTTTAGCGAGTCGCGTTTTCAAAGACGCAGGATTAGCCCCGTAATATTTCTCTCCAACTGAGAAATACAGATTTCAAACAGACACACATATGTCAACTTAGCCTGTGAAATCTGGTTTTCCTACTAAGTTGAAATTTTCACTATGGATTTCAAAAAGTCTGTCTGTATTTCCCCAAGCAGGGCTGGAGCTGGGAGGTTTTTCCTGTGTGATATTTGCATTTCTACTCTGTGAGAGTGATAAAGACGAAAACCTAATTCATTTCACTGGAAATTTGCTACTTTTTGTCAACCCTTTCCAAGATTTTATTTGCGTGTTAATGATATTAATATAGATTTAAACTTCATGGCAAAAAATTTAGAAAGTTCTGTCATATTTTAACATCATTAAAAATATTAACTTAAAAAAATTTCTTATTAGATGTTTACATAGTATTGTGTTCCATAATGTTGTAGACAGTGTGACTGCGTTTTGCATCATTAGATGATCAGGCATTAACTGCATTTTGTTAACCAGACCCCAAATGCTCAGTGGCTCATCATTTCACTCTACTACGATGTGCTTAAATTTCCTCATTCTGTGCTTTACAGAAGATTGCTTTGCCACGAGTATTTCTAAAGGCTTGCTACCACGATGTCCTAGCATAAGTTTTTAGGCATCTCCCATCTCACTGGATTTGACAGTACTGCACAAAGTATGAGGCACTGCAACGTTTGGCTCATGCTCTGAGTGGTTAATCAAGTCCAGAATACCCTATAAAAGGCAGATGCAAAATGCATTGCCAGCACCTTAGCAGGGCACTCCAGCACGTCTGTGCTTGTTCGCAGAAAGGTCAGTGGAGCTCAGTGGCCTCGATGCATGTAGCGATCTTGGGGAAAACACTTGACTGCATTATGATGTGTGTGGTTGCAGCTTAGGTTATTAAAATCAAAATCTTGTTGGTAATTTCTTTGTGTTCTGCCATTTGGGCTTGAAAATAGAGAAGGACAAATTACTTTGGGTTCTATACTGTTGTATTCCAGGCTTTTTTTTTTAACCATGGACAATATTTGCTGCGCTGCGTTGCTCCACTGGGGAGTATTAAAAAGTCATGAAGCCAGTGCTCTGCTGATGTAATTGACATCCTCTTATTGAACTCAAGGGAGCTATGCAGGTTTAAATTGCTTGAAAAGCTGGCTGGACATATTTAATATATGAGAGACAAAACTTCTGTAATTCCCCCAACTGCCCTGCCTACTTACCTCCCTTCCTAACGATGGGTGGGATCAGGCAAAATCAAGCCCCGTGTCTTGTTTCCCTTGTTTTGTGCCCGTGAGTTCAGCAGATCTGGTTCCAACGGCTCAGAAATGGTGGTTGCTGGGCTCCTGCAGCTCGCTGTTGTTACAGCGACCATTACCCCATCAGCTCCTGGTACCACGGTAGCAGTGTTTGCTGGATGGCTCTGCTGATGCTGGAAAATCGTTTACTGGGACTGCGTAAAGCGCTGCTCAGTATGCAAGGAAAACTGTAGAGGAGATGTTAACTTTCCAGAAAACTGGCAGTATGTGTCTCTGTTGTCAGAATATACCTAAATATCTGCTTTAACATGAAATAGATGAGCTGTAAAAGCAAAAATTACAGCCTTCAAATAGTCTATAATATTGCGGCTTGATGGTTATGCAGCAGGCAGCCAACCACTCCCAGCCGTATGAACTAGAACACCAGATGTGTTCTTCTGTCCTGGAACACTTGTCGGTAAAGGCTGATGGAGAATAGCAAAGAAAAGGTCCTGAGACCAGAGCTGGGATAGTTTAGTCAGCGCTGTGGGAGATGAAAAACAATTTAAAATTATGGCGTGAAGGTGTGTTACTGCTGCATTTCACATCTTGGGAGATAGGTGATTAGCGATGGCAAATTTTGCATGGTTATCTTAGTCAAAAGCCAAGTGGGCTACAGGAAAATGAAATGGAAGACAGCCAGGGCATTGACATCCGTGCTGTAGTAATTTGTTATATTCTCTTAACTTAGGCAAGGTGTATCCCTAATGTGCAAAGTATGTCTGTAGTGCTGCAGTGAGCTCCATGTGGGCAGCTAAATAGGATATCCTGCTGTGTTTCACCAGGGCTTCAAATGCATTTATGTAACACGTGCATCAGTTCAGACAGTTAGGACTTCAGTAAAATAAAGGATGAAATCTTCAGAACAGTGAAATCAATGCGGTTTTGCCAAAGGATAATAATTTTTCATCAAATGTTTTTGTTCATGCAAAATGATTGACACTTCACCTAGTGCTTTTTCAGTTAATAATTCATGCCCAGTACAGTGACCACTGCAGGAAGAACAACCCTTATAAATAAAACAGAATTTCTTTGAATTTTCATTCTTGCCTAATAGCTTATTTGTGTTCTGGTGTAATCAATTTCTTTTTGAATTCCTGCGTCCTTCGCACAATGCTTGATTTTACATGTTCAGGGGATATTTGCCTCAGCATCAGTTCTTGCTGTAACTATAAGCTCCTCCATATGGCCCCGTCTTCACTTAACATTTTCCATTCAGGCCAGAAGTACAATCTCAATACTGTTTTTTCATTATAGTCTGTTTTGTCTATCCTGGTCAGTAATAAAGCTTAAACCCTGCCCTCCCCTCCTCAATATTTTAAACAACTGCCTCTAATCTTCTTTTCTCAGAAAGGCTTGATTTGACCAACTAGACTATGGATTGTACTGCAATGAAATAAAAAAAATCGTATCTGAGACCTGATTAGTTTTACTCCACAGCTTTGGATCTGTAACCCGCAAGCCCAGTTTGTCCTAGTTTTTGTTGACTTTAGCTTTTAGTTTGCAATAATGAGTTTATGATTTTGGAAAAGCTTTGCGGTGGGAATATTATTACCCTTCCTTCTCTCTCTCTTTTTTTTTTTTCCTTCTTTCTGCGGAAGGTGATTCAATATTACCTAGAAAATGATTAGCTTTCAGATGGTATATTTGCTTTCACTGTGCATAATTAAAACTCTTTCATTATTCCAAATAGGCATCTTTTTCATTTCAACCAGAGGAGTGAAGTATCTGATCAGGCTGTTAAAATATCTTTTTTTTTTTTTTTCCCCTCTGACAGTGCAGAAGGTTTCCTATATTATTTTACAACTTCTCTGTACCTCCACTATAAATCAGGGTGGCACAAACAATGGGAAATGTGAATCAGTAATATGGCATGGCAGTGTAGACAAAGGGTTAGAAGTGATCTCAAAGGCCCAGTTTTGAGCTTCTTTTCTTTAGTCCATCATGCTCTTTGGAATTACACCTTCTAGTTGTTTGTTTCTTTGAGCTTTCGGATTGCAGCACTACAAGTTTAGAAGATGAGCGTTGCACATTCTGTTAGCATTGAAACTGGTCCCACATGCTGCCGTTGGATCTGCGCAAGCGAACTTTGTCTATTTCAAGGAAAATTATGTTTCTGGCTCATTGATTCTGGTAGGGCTCTAGACCAGCTATCCACATTGCTAAATGATGCAGAGGTCCTGGTGAAATGCTGGGTGAGTGGAAGTGACAGTCTGACGGCAGAAGTATCTCAAGAAATATGGAGCAGAACTTGTTTAGAGTGAGAAAGTGTGCAAAACTCATTGCTCTACCTGAACATGAAGGAGCAGCGAAACGTCCCACATCTGTTATGTCCAAGCATCACTTTTGCCAGAAGTATTATCTCAGATGCTGAAGCTTTGCTTTGGCTGTCAGACAGAGAAGGAACAGAGCTTTCCTTGAATTCAGTACTATGCCACTGAGACGTTAAAAATCACTGTGATTTTGCATCACGGTGATTTTTAGCATTTGTTTAAAAAAACCACTTTCTAAAAGATGAGGCATGCTAAAATATAAGAACGTTCACTGCATTATAAGTAATACATTCTTTTCAGCTCTAAGTGTTTTGGAATAAGCAAGGAAAGATAGTAGTGGATGAAAGGATTTGGAAAAAAACCCACCATTTTAAAAGAACAACATTAGGTAGCTGTAAGAAAAGGAGAAAAAGTGTTCGAAGATGCAGATTTATTCTCGGCTTCCTCTGGGTTTCATGATGGAGCAGAGTCCTGCCGGGCTGTTTATACTGCCCTGGCTGCCACTCATTCTACTAAGGATCACCTCCCCTTCACCTCCCAGGGAGAGATGTGTCATTAATGTCCTCAGCGTGCAAGACAGATTCCCAGGTGAGTAATTAGGCTTGCCTAATCTGCCACTGCTGTTTCTGCAGTTAATGGCAGTCTGTATGCCAGCCTAACATATTTTAAGCATTACTTTGGCTGCTTATTTCTTTAATGCTAAGTATCTTCTCCTGTCCAGGAGCTTTGGCCTTCATGGTCCATGAGAGCACACGCAGAAGCCAGCAGGTTTCTAACTCTGCTTTCCAGCAGTGAATAGCAAGAGCAACCCACATATCTGGTCTTGAGGCTATGATTCTAGACAGAGAGAAAGCTGCTTCTCTTTACGAGTTTTGTCTTATATCTTTGGACTGTTACAGCTATAGTAAAACTATTGCAGTCTATTGCAATGTAATAGAACAGTTAAACAACGAACAACTGCTATGAATCGCCCTATTCTTAGGGAATGGGGATTACATAAATTGGGTTTAGCATGATTCTGCAGGACAGTACCAAGAAGAAAAGCTTCACGTGCCTTATGTTTTGGATCACATAATTAGGAGGCAAATCCATGGAAATTGATGCTCATGGGGTCTGCCATGCAATGAAAGGTGTATTGAACTAGTTTATTACTGCCTTACCTCATGTAGTACTAACTGCATTATATTTCAAAAAGAATTGTAATGAATAATAATAACACTGAGATCTTATGAAGCAGTAGAGCTTAGAGTACTTCACAGAGCACATGGCTGGGGAAATCGAGGCTAGAAACTGAAATGTTTTGCTGGCAAACTTTTGGCAAAGCAGGAGGTGAATCCAGGTCTTGAGTGCCACTACCCTAGACCTCTGTCTACTGCATCACAACTTTGATGTTTTCCTAAAATATGTATATTAGGAGAAGATTTGCATAGATCCTGGGAATGAGTAGTTTGAAGCGTTGAGTGGTGTTGCCATGGAGCCCCAAGTGTATTTGTCTAAACAACTTACAGGTAGCAATGAGAAGTTGCATCTTATGGCCTGAGCTGTTTGCACACGCTTGGAGCTCAGCCCTGGAAGGGCAGTATAAAGTAGACAGCATGGAAGACATGGAGGACTTTCCCTGTCACTGGAGGATGCTCTGATGAAGCAGACAGAGCACGTGCCTTCCTCTCCCAGTTTAGGCAGAGGCCAAATGTTAGGTGCTGTATCTGACCGTAGCGAGAAGGCCCTCAGAGGCCGCCAGCGTCCACGGCTCTTGGATTTACATTTTCACTGTTCAGATTTCTTCTGAGCACCTTTTCAGCATGGTTTGTTGTGTCCTCGCCAGACTCTGTCTTTGCATCTGCTCAGCAGAGTGGTGTTCTGCTGAAAATAAGACATGGTAAGTCTGAACAAAGGGTACAGTGTAATTTCCGTTTGTTCTCCCCATTTTGGCACTTCCATGGACTACTCCACCCAGGCACACATGCCCTTTGTAATTATGTATGTTTCAAATATAGAAGCACTTTGATGATATCCTTTCTAGAAGGATATTATGTACGCAGGCAAGTTAGTTAAGTGTTTTACAAATGTTTCTCAAGTAAATACCGCAACACTCGATGAATTGGTCTGGCTTGTTCTCTTGCATGTTTGTTTTAGCACCTTGTTTTCCTGTTTTCCCCCAAGAAAGGCTCTAAGCAGCCAGAAAGAGGCTTTCACAACATTCAAGCCACATGCAGTGACGTACCATCAAAACTGTTCAAGTCCTTATCAAATATTCAGGTGTTCTTATAAAGTGTACAGCCATTCTAGCCAGGAATTAAATTTGGCTTCAGGAAATACACATCTCAGTGCTTATAATCCTTTGCATGTACTGTTTCTGTCTCATCCCTGACAAAGATACGAAGAACTGAAAATGAGATGTATTCAGATGTAAACCTCTGGAGGGGGGAAAAAAAAAACACAAAAACCCACAATGAAAAATTTTTTTGCTTTCAGAAAAATAACCTTTTCTCTCCTTACCTTCAAGAAGAATACAAGAGAAGCCAAAGCCATTTTAATCCTCTTTCCTGCCATGCAAACTGCTTTCTCCTAAATGTCTTGGAGGTGCTGTGCCAAACTTGTCATTTTGTAAAGGTTATGAATAGGAGGCTCAGACCTGATGGAACGTGAAAAGAAGTTTATGTGAAATAGTTACTTCATGTTCGAGGAACTGCAAATTAATCTGTATTTCTCTGGAACAGTCCCAAGAGATTAATCTCAAGACATCTGAGGCCATATCAAGCTTAGAGACTCTCTATCAGTAATCAGAGGAGAGGAGGCCAGGTTGCTGCAGCAACAGCATGACATATGTAAAACTCTATTTGATTATGTTGGTATCACAGAGAAAGCTGTTTAAAAGTTAGGTCAGGATTTTCAGCTGTACTATACTTTTCCAGAGACTGTCAGTCACTGTCAGGTTGGCCAATGACTCAAAATGCATGATGAATAACTCGAATAACTTATGCATAACTTAATCTCATGTGTATAGCAAGCTAGCTGTCCACGTAAGATAATTTAGTAATAAGATATTGGAGAGCTATTAAAGGAGCGAGTAATAAGTCACATAAGAATTCTTCCCTGCAACTTGGAGATGAAAAAAAATTGTAACTTATGATTAAAATGTTTTCATGTTTTATTTTTGAATGCTTTTATTCATGTGAGAGTTCAAAGAAGCATAGGAAATTACTTACATAGAACAGAGGATCTTTGACAATCAGTTAGAATGAGAAAAGAAGGAGTAAATTTGCAGGCCACGAGACGGACGTGGAGTCACTGCTGTTCCCTTAAGATTGTTCAAATGCATTTTGCATGATAAACAGCGCTCATGATAAACAAAATTGCTTTGTTAATGGAATTCTATGCCCCCAATTTATTCGCCCATATTTAAAAATATTAAATGTGAGTGACTATAGTAAAAGAACGCGGCAAATGAGGCAGAAATCCTGTAGAATAATGTGCGTAGTTAAATAATGAAAGATGGGATTTTTAAATTGTTTGGTATTTCCCATCTTCTGGGGTTTCACTTTGTAATCTCATGTTTTATATAAAAAGCTTTTGGTGTAATTTTTTGTCACTCTGTAAGAAATGACCAGAACACCCGGGAGCATTCCCCTTGATGCCCAGTGGGACGTGCTTCACTGGCGCTGCAGGAGCTCTGTGATGCAGGGCAGAGACCTGTGCCACCTGTCACCCGTGGATGTGGCTGTTCCATCTGTGGACCCTGCCCTAGAGAAGGATGAAATGTACTCCTGCTGCTGTTTTTTCAGAGGTGTTCGGTGATGGGAAACCAAGGGGCTGTCTGGCCACGCAGCAGTGGGGCAGTGCAGGTTTCTGGCTCATACAGCTCCAGGCACCAAAAGAGACAAGGGACAGGCTTGTTCCTGTGTATCTGGGCAACATGTGCATAGTGCAGACAGGTGAGGCAGGTACTTATCTGTCTATTGGTAAAAAAATAAAAAAATAAAAAAAAATCACCAACTGTGCTTGCGTTCACAGCACTGGGCCATCAAATTTTAAGTCACCGCTCAAAGATGTTCTCAGTGAAATGAGTATCAGAATGTTTGTAAATCAGGGGAAAAAAAAAGATTGTTATTCTCAGGAACAGCTAAAACCTCCTGTATTCAGTCTGAGATAGATGCAGGATAGGGAAATGTCACTTCAGATGGCTAACATTTGGCAGAGTTATGAACCGCTAGAGTTCATAACACAGTTGCGTAGTGGACAGTGTCAGGAGCCCTTTCATGCTGACAAAAGCTACAAGCTCTTACTGGCAGTGCTTACAGAGGAAGAGGTGGAGCTCCCCCGTGGGAAAGCTCTTTTGCCTTTGCTGGAGGTGAAGCACTTACAGCACCTAAGTGCTCAGCCTGTCTGGATGGTCAAAGCTTCTGGTCCATCATCTGGTTAAGGACCATGGAAACTTGAGATACGATGACAGGATGGTGGCTGCAGCAGCACTGGCAGCTGTGAGAGTGCAGTCTTGTTTATCTAAAATAGACCAGCTTGGACAAGGAAACACAGGCAGTGCTTTTCCTGCCATTTTACGTAATGGAGTAATGTAACCTTAACAGCAACGTGCTGTTTTCTGCACTGAACTCTGTCTGCTTAAATAAAACCATTAAAGATCAACATTTGTTCTTTGTTGAACAAGCTTCCATTTGTTTGTCTGCTGATGGCCAAGTAGAGCAGAAAAGAGAAATGCAAGGTTTCCTGCCTCTTCATCTGGAAATGGTTCAAGAAACATCCTCCTAAGGACATACAGCACTCTTGTCCATAACACACGTCCCTAAGCCTGGTGGCAGAGATCTGGGCAGAGAGGGAGCTTGCTGCCGAGAAAGGTTTAGTATTCAGCACATATAAACCAGCATGAAGGGGGGCTTTGAAAAGAGGCCGTTTGGTCTGGGTCTGTGCTGAACTTTACTGGGGATGATTTGCTGTCCTGTGACCTACCGCTAAGCTGTCACGGTGGTGGTGTAAGGATCACCTCTGTGCTCACTCACAGCTTGCTGTCCCACGCAATGCCCCATGGAGCAGAGTGGAACCAATCAAGCACAAAGTTTGCTATGCACGTGACTAAAGCTTTTCTCCACAAAGCCAAAGGAGTCTGTGGTTGCAAGGTAGCCAAATGTCAATGGAGTTCAATGCAAGTGAATTGCTTGTCTGTTCAGGAGCTTTAAACTTCCCAGCCTTGCCTCCTCTGTTTCTGCTTCTCCTCTGAGCATGGAGATGCTCAACAGTCCCTGGCCATGTACTCCGGTGTATGGTTTGATCCTGCCACCAAGACCACTTTCAGAATTTTGATGTAAAATGATGTCTTTGTTCTTGCTATCTCTGATCCAACAACTTGTACGCAAAAATCTTTTTATTCTTCCAAAGCTGCTTGCTTTTACCTATGCCAAACCACCCCGAAAACTTATCAGTGGGACAGTGCAGCTGAAGCCTAGTATGAGTTGATGCTTTTCTGACTGTAACTATCTGGAAAATTTTCATTTCATGTCCAAATTGTTTACTTATCTGCTAGAAACATATGTTAAGAGAAGTTAAGGCTCTGATGCCCAAGGTGCATTTTAATACAGGAAAAGAACTGCTTCAGATATTCCACATTACATCGTCTAGCTTTATCTGGTGCTGTAAATTATAAAGCTGCTCCATTGAACTGAATGAAGATTAAATTTCTGAACACTGTTTTCTGAAGAATGCAGATTTTTCTCTTTGAAATGAAGACTCTGTCCTGCATCGGTGTGGCTCACTGCATGCTTTACTGACCAGGCTTTATTTTTTTTACTTGGGTGCCAGACTGTTCCCTGGGGAGCGTGTCCTGTCATTGATCCATGTACTGACATTAAAAAGCATCCGCAGACGGAGTGAGCGTGGATTGTGCCCTGAGCAGCAAGTGGCCTGGGAAACTGTAATCCGTGTGCTGTCATCTTGAAATCAGATCTGTCATGAAGGAAAATCAGCAAGAAACACTTATCCTCTCATCTTCATAGACTGTCTGTAGATACGCGATATATGTAATGATATACAGATGTGTTTTAAAAAAATCGGTTCTGTGCAGCTTCCAAATGAAGTACTTTTGCACTACTGTTTTACTCACTCCTCTGTCAGGCTGAATTCCGAGCTTCAAGCCCTCTTCACTCTCCTGATGTGGGGAGATCTCATCTCTTTTTCCTTCCTTCTGAGCCTAACAGAGGCCCCTGGGAGGAAGATGAGTGAGTGACTCCTTTAAAGCAACATAGTACCAACAGAATCAAGTGTTGCAAAACAATTCTGTAGCCTCTGTAGAAAAGTGAGTTTAGTCCCATTTCCTCTTACGGATTGTCTCATTTGCATGCACACAAAGCCAGGCATTGCAAACACTGTTTGCTCAAAATTTGGTGTAGACAGTACGTGGGGCCAGAGGACAATAACCAATGTAAGAAGAGTGCCGAGGTCACAATTCCCCACAGCCTCTTCAATGTGTTACTCATATCACCTTCATGGCAGGCAGGCAGAGTCACTTAGCTCCTCTTTCTTGCCCACATAACATCTGCACTCCCCTTCTTTCAGGAGGAGGAAATGGAGGAGCATCAGCATCTCCCTTAAGTTGGGAGTGGTGATCATAAGCACAGCTGGGACTGTTACAGGCAGTGTTTTCCAGGGGAGTGGTCAAGGCCCCCTCCACCATGTCAAGGCCTCCATCAGCAGAGACACCTGGGACAGCCAGCAGGTCACAGCCTTTCTAGGAGTGCTGCGATTAGCACGGTGTCAGAGGAAGAAAAGCAAAGTGTTTTTCACTAATTAGATGGCTATATGCTTTATTTCTCTGTCTCCTTGCTTTACATGGGGGTGTTTCTGTGTGTAAGCAGAGATGCCCCTGCAGCCTGCGGAGAGACCGACATGGAGCAGATTTGAAATCTTTGATGGACCCTGTATCAGAGCCCATGGATGTGCCCGGAAGGAAGCTGTGGCCTGTGGCGAACCCACGGTGGAACAGGGGAAAATCATCCAGAGGATGGAGCGTCAGTGGGGAGCCATGGTGTGTGAGCTGATCACAGCCCCTGTTCCATGTTCCCCAGTGCCTCTCAGAGGAGGTGGCAGAGGAGATGGGGATGAAGGCATGAAAAAAAGGCCTGGAAGAAAAGGGCAAGTTGAGGGAAAGATCTTATTTTCATTTGTCTGTGTTTCTCACTGTCCAAGTCTGTTTTAATTGGCAGTAAATTAAATGAATCATCCCCAGGTTGAGTCTGTTTTGCCTGTGGTGGTAACTGGTAAGCGGTCCACATCTTCATCTTGACCCATGAGCTCTTCTCTCTTTATTTTTTCCCTCTGTCCTGCTGAGAAGAGGGAGTGAGAAAGTAGCTAGGTGGGTGGCTTGCAGCTGGCCTGTGTCAGCCCACTGCAACTGGTGTAGGTAAAAATGCTTAACTCTTATATCCGTGACATATATATTGGAATTGCTCATTTTTAGCCACATCTAAAAAGAGTGGCGTGAAGCTGTTTCTCTGCAATGGTTTTTGGCTGTCGTTGGAGTTTCTTAGGTGGGAGCCTGAGCTGCTCATTGATACTGGCTGACCATGCATTTGCACAGTAAGAAATGGAATTTTTAAATACTTTAAATAACTAAGTTAATTCAGAAGATGCAGAATCGTCTTTGCTTGGGAGCTCTAATCAGTGCTAGAATTCCTGGCTTTAGTATTTGCAGCTCAGCTGTTTGCAGTACCAAGAGTGTGTTTTATTACAATTCTTAGAATGACACCGTGATTTATGATATTTTTTAATTTAGTGACATAAGTGTACATTTCTGTTAATGAAGCTTGTTCAGTAATTGTTTGACCCATAATTCCAACTACACAGGAAAAATCCAAATGTAATATAGTTACTGCTCACGCCAAATTTTTACTTTTTTATATCTTGTTATCACTGCTGAATTAATCCACATTACAGAATTAAAAAGTATCAAAGAAGCATTTTAGAGGGAATATTTAACATATTCAATTGCACATTTTAGAATACTAATACAGGCAAGTCTGTTCCTTCATTTCTTCTGTAAGGTAAAGCAGGTAGGGTACAAAAAGATGGTGGTCAGCCATGCTTCCAGTTTAACCCCTTGAAAGCAAGGCTTATAATTAAAATGTTGATTCCCAGTTAAGTAGTCCTGACAAACTCCTTCAGCATACATCATGTTTAAAACAAGTTCCTACTTCTGGCAGTGGCTGCAGGAAGAGGGCACAGCCTTTTTCGAAGAATAAAAGCTCAGTCATTCTTCCATAGTTGTCAATTTATTACAAACTTCATGGGCAACAGGTAAAGCCCAGTGAGTGCAAATACTGCTTTGCCAGAAAGTTTGATTAGACATGAGCTTTAAACAGCCTATCTTTAGTAGATAAAACTGCAAAACTTCTTTGAAAACTAAGCCCTTGCTCTTATCTATGAGTTCTTACAGAAAATCTGTGAGAAGACAGTACAAAATCATCTCTTCCGATCCTCTGTCCTTTAAGTGACAGACCACTTGGTCAGAAAAAAATATGATCCAGAAGCTGTTTTAGCTCTGTCTCTCTTGAAGTCAATGAAGCTGTGCCAGTTTATGCTGATGAGGTTCTGGCAAGTGTATTATTCTGACAGAAGAGAACAGTTGGACAATTTACTGTGGTTCATCCAAATTGCAAATTAAGTTCTGGATTTCGTTAGTTTGAGGAAATCAATGGTAAAAGTCCTCCTCCTACTTCCCTTTTCTCCAGCTGCTGGTTTTGTTGAGATCTCCCACTTCTGCGAAGGTTTTCTTCTCTGCCCTCCTCTTTCTCAGCATGGCAAAGGCATAAAAAGAATACCAAAAATCACTGCCTTGTAGCAAAAACAGATATCGTCAGGTGTAAATTATTCCAGCTACTGATGGTGCTGTAAACAGACTTGAATAAGAAGAGAGCTGGAATATCTCCTACCCATCGTTTCTAGAAAAAGCATAATTAGTTACACGCAATCATGTGACTACAGCTAGCACAGAAAGCACTAAAAACATAAACCTCTATTTACGTGGAAGAATGTCTTGTTAGAAAGAACCTTCACTTGCTTTGTGCAGCTTAGCACGGAGCTTCTGATTCAGTACACGAATATATCAAGTAAGGTCAAGTATGATACAATTTTGGTGTCACGCTGAATTCATGGTAGAGCTAATATTGTTACAGTCCTGTTGTGACTGACATAAACCTGTCACATTTTCAATGGGGTGATTCATGAAAGATGCGGAAGAATCAATGGAGATAAAAATAGGTACTGCAATAACAGCATCCATTTTATCATAATTTTGCTTGTATTATACTGAGTAACCTGATTAAAAGGGTCACATTTAAATGTAAGCTGGCAAAACTGTTTATAAAAATGAGAGTCAGAGAGAAGGATTCCAAACTGATAAGCTTTGCAGGTAAGCTGTGGGGTAATAAATCAGCCTCCACAAGGCACATAATCCCTGTTGCTGTTGCTGATCTCTCTGTATGAATGGGGGGCAACAGGCAACCCCCACCATTTGTGAAACCTGCTCTCAACTGGGAAACTGCAGTCAGCCTGGCAGATTTCTATTTGTTGAGTGCCAAAGTGAGATAAAGAGGGCCTGAATGGTATGCTGCAAAGTTAAAAATCTCCTCTGTTTTAACACATAGGATCTTACAGGGGTCTCTGTGTCCTCTGTGGACTCTGATTCTACCCAAGTATTTCAAGGTGAAAAGGGATCATTCTATCACTGCTGTAGCTAGTAGGAATCATGCGTTCTGTATTTTGGGATGGATTAGCTCCTGCCATTCTTCTTGATATACTTGGTAGATTCTAGAATGTGTGGCCCAATGAAAGGAAAAATAACTACAAACATATATCTATAAAATACAAGGTTACAACATAATCGTTTATTCTTTTTTTTTTTTTTCCTCACACATTTTTCATCTCAAAATACACAGCAATACTTCAGGTGTGGTCTGATACAAATCTGAAGAGCTCCCTGACCTCCGAAGAGCCATGGGAACTTTCATCATCCAAGGACCTGCCTCTGTTCAGTTTGTATTGTGTACTGAAGAATGAAGCGTAATTGCTAGATCCCTTTTGCTGGATCGTGATGCTGCAGTTATTCTGAGTTATTCTAATGTTTATATTACAACGGAAGGAAGGAAGAATGAAAAGAAGGAAGGAAGGTAAAGAAGGGAGGGAGGGAAGAAGGAAGGAAAAGAGAGAAAGGAAAGAAAGCGAGAAAAAGGAAGAAGGGACAGGAAGGAAAGCGTTTGCTGAAGTACTGACATAACAGAGCCCGGACTTATGTTCTCCCTATCCTGTAGTTACTGTAACCTTGGTTGCCTTTCTTCTTCTTTCTTGAGATCCTCCCCACAGCAGCACCTGTAGCTTTCATCCTTCTCCAGAATCCTGATGCCTATCCCCAAAAGGGCTGCCGAGAGGCAATAGAGTTGTTTCCAAGAGACACACAGTTATCAGAAGTCCAAACTTACTGTTAGCTTTTGAGTTTTATCCTTGGCGTGGCCACTCACTGCAGTCCTCAGATGGTTTGTTACGAAATTTGTAGGAATTGGATAACTTTGAGTACTCTCACCTGTCAAACTTGACTAAAGTTGGCCAGTGGTTTAATTATTGGTGCTAGCAGGACTGAGACAAATGAGCAGATAGTGTGATTTTGCAAAACTTGTTTCCTTAGAAAACCTGGCTGAAAAAAGGACTTAAATTTTTTTGGCTTAAGAAATCAAATGTGTCTTTGATCTACAAGCTAGATTATAGCTGAAATAGCCAAAATAAACGTTTCCCCAATCTACACTCTGTGAAGATGTATAATGAAAACCAAATTGATGCTGCTGTTGCAGCAAAGCCTGTGCATTTGTAAAAGATTATATCTGGGGAAATTTGTGTTCCTTGTGGGGCAACAGTGGATTAAGATGTGATTCTAGCTCCATTCAAGCCAGCAATATCTTTCCCTCCTCCCTAGCCTGGGAGACAGTGCAATCAAGATGCAGACAGACATCAAAGGGAAAAGCTTTGATAGCAGTTTTTGGAATGTCAGGTCCATCAGTGTAGCTGTTCTTTATCTTCATTACAGGAAAACGTGTTTCAAGAAATCAAGCAGCACAGGAAGTTCAGAAGTACACTGATGTTTATTATTAAAAAATGTGATCTGCATCCTTCACACATCTCACAATTTGCTGCACTCAGTTATGTTATGAATGATAAGTAAAGCACAAAATCAAAGAAAGAATTTTTCATCTTACTGTAAAAGCCTGCTAAAATGCAGAATATTCACAGCTACCTTCATCAACATCTATGCTTGGGTCAGAAGATGGGAAAAAAAGCTCTCACAAGACACCAGAGAGCCACTGAGGGAGATGATGTCCTATGATGAGGTGGTGGAAGAGGAGATGGGGCTTGCGTGTTGTTTTCTTAGTGACTCAGACTGCTTCGTTGTGCAGGAAGGACACAGAAAAGTTAGGAAAGTGGGTGATGCATTTGTACAGTGCTACCTGCGCATAGTGTTTGAGTTTATACATACGGACCATAGGTGATAACAGGAATGACAGCCCTTCTGAAGCATCCCTGTACAGTTTGGCTGTAAGCTTCTGCTGATGTACTAAGGTATAGTCCTTCAAGTTCCTGCCTGTTGCTGTTATTCAGTGTGTGCTCCTTTCCCCTGCCCTCACAGACTTAAAAATTGGATCTGGAAACTGCTTCTGAAGCTAGCAGGCTTGCCATATAAAAGCGATCATTTTGGAGTTCTGCTACAATAGCTCTTTACTGCAGTCTTGCTATCTCCTGTCATCATAAGCTCAAGCACTGGAGACACAGGGAGGATAAAGAAAAGGAAATTGAATGAAAAAATCTTAGATAAGAGTGAATTGGCAGGTTGATAATCTCAAGTGCGTTTATGCACATTTTCTAGTTAAACTGAAGTACTTTCCAGCGTGCAACATGCTTAAAAGATTATTGAATGCAAGGTTTATTGGAAAAATTCTCATGAAATTCCCAAATACACTTCTCTTATCCTGGCATATTGTGTTGTGCCCCAAACTTGAAGGAACACTGCACTATGAACTAAGAAATCTAGCAAGTCGCATGAACGTGCTTGTAAAACTGTCAAGGTAATATAAGAATGTATTTGCAACTAATGAGCAATAAAGGATTTATTTATTTTTCTTTCATTATGGATGCCTTTGTGTTAAGTTAAGACTCAGAATATTCAGTATTCCTGCCAGGACAGGAAAAAAAAAAGACCAAATTGGAAGAAAGACAACAAGTTTCCTGGTCTTCTGAAGACTTAAGTAAGTCTTAAAAATTCAGATAACTGGCAGCAACAAAACAATGACAAGTCTGACTGCTGCTGACAGTCTGTTACTTTTACAGTCACCTTCCAGAGCTTTATTGCTTATCATCAGATTGCACAGTTGGCCCCAATGGAAAAGACAGGTTGCTACAGATGACAGGATTTTTACAGTGGGCAATCATGATGTCATTAGTGTTTATCCACTGCAGTAAGTGTATAAATCACACCAAATGGGCTTCCCCTTGGAGTCAGAATCTGTTGTTTTATTTTTGCCCAGGCACAAGTATTTATCCACCAAATTGTGAAATTGCCAGGCACGCTTTATGCCCAGTCCAGTGAGCAATTGGAGTTTACTTTCTGCAGCTCACAGAAACAATATTGGAATGCTGCTTGGAGACCCAGGTGTTAAATTAAAGGTGGCTTGTGTATTTACTAGAGAGCTCTCTCTACTCTGTGTGAGCTAGAGTTGTTTTGTTGTTGGTTGGTCTTAGGGGGTCTTTGCTGGGAGAGTGAGGTAACGCAGGGCTGCTTACTCTTTCTGGGTCACGTGTGAAACTCTGCAGTAAACAGCTTGGAAACAGAAGGTTAATTTTACCTAGGTAAATACAGATCTGCAGTTTTAGCGCAACAGTCAGATCGTTTATTGCTGTAGAACAGGAATTTCCCAGAAATTGTTACATAAATGGGAGGAATTACAATACAAGCATGTTTGGAGCTTTTTCATTCCAGTTTCCAATGTCAGAGAGCTGCAGATTTGAAAAGAAGAAATTAGAAACCCTGCAAAAGAGATTTATGAAAAGATATCCCTCAAGAAAGCTCTTTCCCAGCTTCTTATCCTCTAGTGTTTCACCTACTACTACCATGCATGAATTCTACATTTAATCTTATTTGAAGTAATCGTGGCTGTTCTAATTCTCCACGTGTGTCTCATCTTTTCTTGAATCCCCCTGACCTCTCTGTTCTCAGTATCACCTTGTAACAACGCTTTCCGCAAGTTAATTATTCTTCGTATCAGGCAGTTTTTTCTTTTCTCCATTTCAGATTTCACGATCTTCTTTTATTCATAAACATGGAGAGGATAAACAGGAGAAGATATTCTTCTCCCTGTATCCCTCTTGCTATTCACTGTATCTGCATCCCACTTTCTCTGCGTGGTTCTGTCTGTTAGCCTTTCTATCCCCAAAGGCAGAGCCTGAGCTGTGAGCTGCTCTTTATTCCCCTCGGTATTAGCAGTCAAATCCAGATTCTAGCTGCAGTTAAACACGGTGCTGTTTAGTTGAGGGGAAAGAAAAGAAACAGCTAAGAGAAAGGAAAGTGATTGTGTTTCCCTCTGGAGGCATCCTAATGGGAAATTTTGGTTGTAAGAGGAAAATTCCGAAGGTTAAGGTACAGTAGCAGGAATTTCACAGCTTGGAACATGCATTTGTGCTTTCAATTCTGCTCTCTCTCCTCGTTGTCCGAAATAATGCTCTGAGAGGAGCAGGATCTTCTGATCTCCCAAAAAAGACATCCCATTTCCCTATCTATGCTGCAGAGGTGAGCTCTGTCCTTTAAACCCTGCTGTGGCATTATGCTTTTCTTTTGTGGCATGTCACTCTGAGGTCACCCAAATGTGCTTTTTATAGCGCTCTGCCCTCTGCTAGGCAATGGCTCCTTTGAAAAGAGCCTCCCACCTTTTATTCAGCACCTTATTGTCTGGAGTTAGCTCAATTGTCCCACCTTGTAGAAGGGTTGTAGTCACACTGTGAGCAAGAAAAGTTAGACTCTTGCTAGCTATATTTGTCCACAGATAATGCTTTGTATTTTATGCAACAGCAAAATAAGCACCTATATGAAAACGACATAGGGATTCACTCGCTAATCTTGTCTGGAAAGGCTAGGATGTTTCTGTGGGACTCTGTCTGGACCAGGAAGTAAAACATGCAGTGGTCTAAGCGTTCCTGTGGGGTTCTAAGTACAGGCATGGCTTGCTGCACCAAGAATGCAAATGCCACTTTTCTTTAAGTTCAGAAATTGTATGTGTGTACAGCACAGACATACGCATGAGCAGCCTCAAAGAGCAGGGTCCTCTGTCTTATTTGAAATAAGGAAAGGTATCTGTGAAATTGAGAGAGCAAGAGGGGCGTCCATGGTCTTACACATCATCCTATTTTAGTACTAAAAAAAGAGGGGTCTCATTATTTGTGCCCACACTGCTGTCACTCTCTTCTGTTCCCATTTGTGCCTTGTATCTTATGCCCACTGAAGTGGGTTTCTCCTTGCAGCAGCAACTGCTATCAGTATTTTCCTTAAAACAAGTATTATTCTTCATTCCTTTGCAAACCAGGGAGCCATTATGCTGGGCACGGTATAACCCAGCACTTGTATTTTCAATGTGGGATTTACAAGAGTGCTGTAATTTGGCTTGATTGCAGCAAACGTTCTTGACAGTAAAGCCTCAGACTTCATTGGAATAGGGTTAGGCTAATGTCAAGCACTTCTAAATATTGCTCTCTTCTAGTTTTCTGTCCTCAGTGCATCAGGAGATGCAAAACAAGACTCTGTTCTGAAAGAGATTTTTTTTTTCCAGGTATGTATTACTGTAAAGGAGGAAGGACAATTATAAAGATCCATGTACAAACAGGTGTTTGTAGATGTGCCTGAGGTCTTTCCTGGTTGTCCAGCCTTATCAGTGTGTGCAGCAATATTAATATTTACAAGTTCCATTGCTTTTCCTTCCTGTGCAGGAATTCTGGCAACTGCAGTGCTGCTGAGAATCCGTTTTTGATTTAAAAAAAAAAAAAAAGAAGAAGAAAAGCAATGCTATAAATATACAAATGTATTGAAAGCTGTGTCAAGAAAGAATTGAATTTAATTTTTTGGGTTAAGACAGAAGGATGTGCACTGAAGGACTCCTGAGTTTGGGACAATATATTGCATGCCTGTACCCAAAGGAGAGCCACCCCTGAGGAGATGGAGGGAGAGTCTTTTTAAAATGCACTTAATAGACACACTGAACCTGCCAAAACTCAAAAAAAAAAAAAAAAAAAGAAGAAGAGGAAAAGAGCTAGTCATAGTTAAGCCCCAGGAGCTGAGTGTTTTTTTTCATTTCTGCCCGGAGTGAGAGTCACATATCTCACCAAGAAACAATCCTGAGAAATATGAACAAACTGGAGAAATTCACTCTTGTATAACCATTCAAATAACCCCGGATTACTTGAACAAAAATCACTTTCACTATTCCTGCTTTTAACTTTCCTGGAAATCTAATTTTTCAGAATTCTGAAAAATATGCAGTGTCATGCACCCTTGGAGGTCCCCAGAGGCTTGTAAGGACGTACCTACTTGGATGTGTACAGGCAGTCACAGCCAGCTCAATCGGAGAACACAGCCCAGGGTAACGTGCTGGGTCAAGGGAGCAGCAGCATGGCTTCACATTTTTGACTCCAGATCATGCTTTTATTCACCTGTCTCTGAAAGCCGATAGAGATGCTTAATATCTGTGTAGACGTGCCCTGACAGAATGTCTATAAGCACAAGGTGCTTATATAAGCGCACTGTTCCCAAAGGAGTAAATGTGAAATGTGATTTAAAACAGCAGTGAAATCCTATAATATCAAGTTTATATGCACTTAGCAGTATAAAAATTACAAGTCAATACAAATTGAGAGGATCACTGTCAGTAAATGGCTTTGATCCATGATATCATCCCAAGTATGTGTGTGTACAGGCTGGAAGAGATGTCTTTAAATGTGTCTGGGCACGAGGTTTCCCCTACATTAGCAGGAGGTGCTGTAGATCCATTGGCAAGAGCAGCAGACAGCCCCACTGGAGCAGCTGCAAGCATCTACGTGAGATATCAGGTGAGAGCTCCAGTGTGCTCTCACAAGATGCCTGCTAGTGGTAGGCTTGCATTAGGCTGCACCTCTGGACCATGCCTTGCAGTTCCTCTTCATCCAAATGCAATGCAGCTTGTGTGTCCCAGAACCGCTCATGAATGCAAGCATAACTGATAACTGGGGACAGTCAGAAAATTACCTCCAAAACCACATTCTGAGCTGTAGCTGAGCTAAAATACTGCACATACCTGCTCCTGACAAATCTCTTCACAAAACAGCTAACAGCAGCAGCACCACCATCACAATTAAACAAAATTTGTATACACGCTGTGTGCCCCGTATCTTAAATAGGAGATATTATAGACTTGTATGCTCCAAATTTTCATTTCGTAGCGGATCTGTCACTCACAGGCTTGTGTGCCAAACATTCTATTTGGCAACTGTCCTTCCTTGGTAATCCAACAAACCCCAGTTGTGCTAATAACAGAACAAAACCAAAGCCAGTTGTGACATACATAAGCTCTGTCAATGACAGTAATATTTTTGCTTGTGAACGGGAAACAGAAAGAATAAAGAAATTCCTGGATGGAGTGCTTATTTCTAGAGGTGATATTGCCAACACCGAATTCTCTCTGCTCTTACTTCTTAAAGTAAGTGCAACATGGGAGTGCCTCAGGGTGGTGCAGAGTTGTCACACTCAGCCCCTCTTTAATGGGAAATTTCTTGGCAATCTGCAGCCGAACAGAAGGAATCAGGGAGCCTGGCGTGCCCTGCAGTGCAACCACTGTTCAGCACTTAGCCAGATGTCAGGGCCACTGCAGCACAGCGTGTATGAGAGCATCCACGCTGCCATACAGCTCCAAATTAATTTCTTCCCCAGCCTACAGGGAGCACTGCTCCTATGGGGAGTGCTCATTGAAGGGAGAACATGAACCATTCTATTTGCCCTCATTCGTGCTACTGGCCTGAAGGAGGGACTCTTCACAGGTTAAGTTTAGAAGATTAAAAAAAAAGATCCTCCTTTGTCTTTTTTTTCTTTTTCTTTTGTTCACAGTGTGAGATGCTGTTTTGGACACTTCATGCTTCTTCATTTTGTTTATTTCCTAAGATATGTTCAGGATCAGAGTAAATTCAAACCAGGAACTCACACATATTGAAAATCTGGTAGAATGTGAATATCAGAGCAGTTTTCCCCCAGGAGATGTGATCTTCATAGAGAAGCTGAAGAAATGATCTGGTTGGAAGTTTTATTTATGCCTTAACGATTAAACCTTTATTTATGTATTTCAATCTTGTGAGTCATAAAGCCATTTTTGACTTGTTTTCTTGTCAGCCTTGTTTTCATTCTGTTTCGTTCAGGCAGGCACATGGATGGAAAACTAAAGGGTTTTAAGAGATATCAGTCATTCAGGTGTGGAACAATGTGCAGCAGTTGCTTGGTGCACGAATGAAACCATTTTGCAGAAACCATGGGATGAGGAACTTCAGGCAGAAGAACACTGCCACTCCTTTTGCAGTGTGCAAATGTGTTTCCCCGCAAACCTGTCTGTATAGAGAGCAACAAATTCCTCTCAGGTGATGAATAAGTAAATAAACAAACAAACAAACATACACATTAAATATTTAGTGGGCCTACAAATATCCTTCTTGCTATCTCTACTATAACTGGCTAAATTTCACTGCAATACTGAGGAGCCATTTAAATGCTCATTCACCACGGTTTAAGGGAGTGGAACAACTTCTGCCTGAAGCAGACAGACAACGGTCCCCAGGTAGTGCTTGATTACTGACGTACTCAGCCCAGCCTTGCCTGAAAAGAAAAAAACAGATGAGAAATTCCTAAGCATGACCTGAGTATTACAAAGCAAAAGCAGATAACACTTAGGAGAAATATTTCTGAGTCTCCTCCCTGGCCAGCTGTTGGTTCATGGCAGCATCCCGAGGCGATAGGCCTGAGATTTCCTCAAGCACCACGAACAATGCGAGCCCTGCACCAGATGGCTCAGCAACATCTGGCCTGTCGCGTTTTTACACACTGAAATGGCATGTTTTTTATTTCTTTTTTAAAGCTGAATGTGATGAGGTTAATAATTTTTCAAAGCAAAATCCATGAGGTGGAGAGAAGAATGAGCTCATGTGAGAACTGGGTGTGAATCAGATAATTTGGTGACTCTGTTCCCTGTTAACAGGGATGGCGTAGGGAAGAAGCGGATCCCCATACAAGCTTTGCCTGTGTCCCCCTCCTAGCCGTCTATTTTTAAAAAGGAGCCATAAATGACTATTTCTGGCTATTTTTTAAGAAGGAAGGGTGGAACATGAGGATTTTCCTGAAAAATGATGACCTAGGTGGGTCAACAGCTGCCTCAATGCTAAAGTCTGTATGGTCATAAAGATTCATCCCACGCGGTGGGATTTTCCTTTTTTTTTTGGTGTGTGCTTAGAAGAGGACATAAATCTGCTGTCCTCAGATTAAAATAAGCGTTTTCACAAATACAAATATTCTGCCCTCAGGGAATTCATCTGATAAAAGCAGAATTTGTTGTGTGTTTTATTTCCACAGGAATAAATAGTGCCTTTGCTAGTTTGGTTTCTGTTTTATCTGATACCTCTCATTTTTTTTGGTTCACAAATCAAAAGAAATTTAAGTATAGACTACAGTATCATCTGATGGGGATAGCTGTGGTCCATTGGGGCATTTTCTTAGGGACTGAATTGACCACAACAGCAAAACTGATCACAAATGAAGTTTATGGGAAAAAAGCCAATTTGACAGGATTCATTTGTCAAGATCAATGGTGTGCAACGCTGATGAAAAAAATAGGAACTGCGTGCTGCCCACAGGGAATTGTCATAATTTTTTCTCCTTCTTGCATTATAAACATGAAGAGTGCCACCAGTCCTTGTCCAGACTGAGAGTTATTTTAAATAGCCAGTACAGCTTTATTCTCTGTAGAGTTGTTTTTTTTTTTTTTTTTAAATAAGTAAGCATTTAACTTAATAGCTTGAACATAGGAAAATGACTTCAAATTGCGTTTTGTGCTTATATTCCAATCTGAATTTTTCTAAACAGATGTGGTGTTCAAGCAGAAATTAAGCTGTTTGCTGTGCTTGCTTTTTGTTGTTGTTGCATTTTGGGTACATGCACTGTTACAGAGAAGTGGCATTTTTAAAATGGACAAAACTTCTTTTCAGACACACAGAGTGAAGTTAGCCACTTCACTCCAGGCACAGTGCTCCAAGACTCAGCAGGAAAACAAAACAGCCTCTGGTACAAGTTCCCTTTTACTTCTCTTTTTGGGTGAGCTGAGTGTTATAGGAAAGGGAGCCTGGTAAAATCAATGCTTTCCGGACTTGTTCGCATTTGGAAGAGCCAAATTTCCACTGGAATTATCTGACTTGGCCATGATGTGCCCTCTGACATCCTGAGCCACTGCAGGGATGTTGGTTGTTCCCTGGGTCTCCTCTGCCAGCCGCATGCAGTCTGCACGCTGTCTCCGGAGAGGATCTGTCTGATGGAAGGGAAGAGCAGGTCTCTTAAAGCAGTTGCCCAAGCAAAACCAGTGAAGTAATCTTGTGGATTACTGCCACAGCACTCTTGAGATGTAGAATATTTGCAATAGATGTTGAATGTTTGTGGTGTGTTCACACATTTGGCAATGTAAGATAAAAAAAAAACTGATTTTTTTCTTTTTTGAATAGGGACTAAAACATTTTGTGGCTATGCTTGAAGCTGCCAACATATATGGCTGTGAATGAGTGAGAATGAAATTTTTTGTCACATTTGGGATTTACATTTCTTTGGTATCATGATGGGATTTCTAAGGGATGCATTTTTTTCTTAGAGTTACAGGGTTGCATCCTGCTTCTGCTTGAAGCTGTCCAGCTGATCCCTGGATTGACTCTCCCAAATGGTTTGATTTTTTTGGTATATCTTGTATTTTGGATTATGAAAGCTTCAGGCTTCCCTTAGTGCACAGCAAACCCAAGTTAAATATTCTGCAAAATTGTTATCTGTGTATAAACATGGCACGTGAAAACATTGATTGTCTTCTGTTAGTGAGCTGCTCTGGGGAACTATGCAAGGAGCCCAGAGCGTCATGGAAATTCTGCAGCAGTGTGTTGGGTAACGTCCTGGGTCTACCAAAGCCACCTCAGTACTGTGCTCCCCTGTTTCCTTGCCTCAGCACACCTGGACACCATGGTATTTTACATATGAAATGTTATTCAATGTGTTTTTTTTCCTCAATAAGAATGCAATTTTGCTTTTGTCTGAGAGAACTGTATAATAAATTTGACCATATTTTCCTAATCCTTACTTTTCCTTGGGCGGAAAGGCTCTGTAAATCCATTTATTTACCTAGCTGTGGGGACAATGACATAGTTGACATATCCTGTGATGTGCGTCCGAAGGTTCTTTCCAAAGGTGCAATCTACTTTAAAGATTTCATTTTCCTTTGGGACAGTCTGTAGACTTTTACTGCTATTTAATTACATCCACTTGCCTGTTAGACAGTGCTCTCTGATCACTGTAGCACCATCCTTTGTATAAGAATTAGATGTGCTGCTTGGCGAAAGGATTTAATATCCTTTTCCCAGCTTCACTTCTCTATTTCCTTTTCTTTTGTTTCTTCCGCCATGACGCTTTCATTACACCAGATCTTCTTTGTTATCGTATCCATTTGCTTGTTTTTTGCTGAATTTTACTTTCTCCCATACAATTGTAGCACTCTCCCTGTCTCAGCACCACAGACTCGTTTCTGCCTGTTCAATCTGTTGGCTTGCAAGTGCCATTTAATACAGTTCTAATCACTGCCCTAAGTGCTCGAGGGAATAAATTTCCTTTACCTGCCCAAACGATCAATGCAGAGCGGTAGAGATGAAAAAGACGAAAAAGAGACCAAGCCTTAGGGCTGGCAGGGCCTCCTGCCTGCACAGCCTCCTCTGCAGGGCTTAGAGCTGGGCTGCCCCTCCGGAGCTGAGCACCGCTGCTCTGCAGTGCTGGTGCATAAAGGGAAAGTCTCTCTCATTCTTGAGCAAAGCATTTTGCAGAGATGTTCTCTATCACTTAGCAGTTATTAGGATGGAGCTGGCAAATGACTGGGAAGAAGCTTGAATCCAGAATATAATTATATAGATGAATATCTAACATTAAAAAGAGCCCTTCTGAGGAATCAGACTTTTCTTCAATATCAGTGTGCATGCTTGCAAAAAACTTGAGAAAATTAGTATATTAAAATACCTGAATGTACATAAAACTTGTCTTATTTTTCCTCCCAGATATGTAATATTATTAATTCAGGGAAACTGGAATAATAACATTGCTAAGAAATGATTATGCAGAGGTAATATCCATGTTCATTCTGTCTTTCTTTGTACATTGTGTGCGCTTCTTTCAAAATGGGCTCTTCTACCTGTTTCTAAATTTCTTCTGGGTCCGAATTCTGAAGGGGAATGTGCTTATTCCTATAAAGACTCACTCTTCTCGAATAGGGAAAATGTGAGTCCGATAGTAAATGAGGTGGGTGCTCGCGTACGGGGAGACACTGAGAAGGCGGAGGTACTGAACGCCTTCTTTGCTTGGTCTTTACTACAAAGACTCCCCCTCAGGAACCCTGGACCCTGAAGGTAAGAGAGTCTGGGGAATGGAAGGCTTCTCTTTGGTTGAGGAGCAGATGATTTGAGAGTGTCTAGCCAAAATCAATGCACACAAATCCATGGGCCCCGATGGGATGCACCCATGTGTGCTGAGGGAGCTGGCAGAGGTGATTGCTGAACCACTCTCTATTATCTTTGAAAGGTCTTGGAGAACAGGAGAGGTGACTGAAGGCTGGAGGATAGCCAGTGTCACTCTTGTCTTTTAAAAGGGCAAGAAGGACAATCTGGGAAACTACAGGCAAGTTAGCCTCACCTCCATCCCTGGAAAGGTGATGGAACAACTTGTTCTGGATGCCATCTCCAAGCAATTGGAAGAGAAAATTATCCAGAGTAGTCAGCATGGATTCACCAAGGGAAAATTGTGTTCGATCAACCTGGTTGCCTTCTGTGGTGTCATCACTGGCTGGGTAGATGAGAGAAGAGCAATAGATGTTGTCTACCTTGACTTCAGCAAGGCGTTTGATGCTGTCTCCCACAACATCCTAATAATGAAGCTGAGAAAGTGCAGGATAGATGAGTGGACGGTGAGGTGGGCTGAGAACTGGCTGACTGGCAGAGCTCAGAGGGTTGTGATCAGCAGCAGAGAGTCTGGTTGGAGGCCTGTAGCGAGTGGTCAGGAGTCGGTGCTTGGTCCAGTCTCATTCAACATCTTCATCAATGACCTGGACGAAGGGATACTGTGCACGCTCAGCAAGTCTGCTGACAATACAAAGCTGGGAGGAGTGGCTGACACGCCAGAAGGCTGTGCTGCCATTCAGCGAGACCTGGACAGGCTGGAGAGTTCGGCAGAGAGGAACCTGATGAGGTTTAACAAAAGCAAGTGTAAAGTCTTGCACCTGGGGACGAATAACCACATGCATCAGTGCAGGCTGGGGGATGACCTGCTGGAGAGAAGCTTTGAGGAGAGGGATCTGAGGGTCCTGGTGGAGAACGGGTTGGCCATGAGCCAGCAGTGTGCCCTAGTGGCCAAGGAGGCCAATGGGATCCTGGGGTGCATTAAAAAGAGCATTGCCAGCAGGTTGAGGAAGGTGATCCTCCCCCTCTACTCTGCCCTGGTCAGGCCTCACCTGTATTGTGTAGTTTGTGTGCAGTATTGTGTGCAGTTCTGGGCTCCCCAGTACAAAACAGGCAGGGATCTCCTAGAAAGAGTCCAGTGGAGGGCAACAAAGGTGATAAAGGGCCTGGAGTATCTCCCTTATGAGGAGAGGCTGAGTGAACTGGGTCTGTTCAGCCATGAGAAGAGAAGACTGAGAGGGGATCCTATCAGTGTTTATGAATATCTAATGGGAGGGAGGCAAAGGGATGGGGCTAGGCTCTTCTCAGTGGTGTGCAGAGATAGGGCAGGGGGTAACGGCCATAAACTGGAGCACAGGAAGTTCCACGCAAACATGCGTAGGAACTTCTTCACCGTGTGGGTGGCAGAGCACTGGAACAGGCTGCCCAGGAAGGTTGTGGAGTCTCCTTCTCTGGAGATGTTCAAGATCCGGGTGGATGCCTACCTGTGTGGCCTGCTGTAGGGAGCTGCTTTGGCAGGGGGGTTGGACTCGATGATCTCTAGAGGTCCCTTCCAACCCCTGCAGTTCTGTGATTCTGTGATTCTTTAGGGTGATCCTGTGCACTTCTCAGCTGGGTTGTGTTAAGCCTTGCACCCTGCAAAGATGTGGGGAAGAGTCCTCACAGCTTTCCCTAGTATGTACAACGGGCACATAATTACTGGCGAGACAAGATGTATGTCACCGCATCACTCAAAAAGTGCATTTGAATGGTGTCTCTGGCTGTGTGTCTGTGGGAGATGCCCTCCAAAATGTGGGTGTACAACATGTTGACTGCAGGCTTTCGACTTAGCAAATCCTCTCTACAGGAAATGTGAGGGTCGTGGTGTATGCATCTGGCGTGCCTTTTTTGGACCAAAGTCGCCATCCTCCTGTGAAAAGCTGGTATTTGATTGCACTATTGCATCTCACTTGAAAAGTATTCTGTGGTTTTGACCAGCTCTACCTGCAAGGCAGAATTGAAAGTGTAATCCTTCTGCTCTCACCATTCATCTATTCAGCCGCACCACTGCCTCTGTTCTTAGTGGACTGCCACAGAAAACACTCATGAAATTAAAAAGCAATGTAACTGTTCCTTAACATATTATCCTGTAGTATTTTGCCATGACTGCTGCCCTGTGGAGCTGGGATATTCACACTTAGTTAACTCTGAACACTGAACTTTGGTGACTAGGTCAGGAACCTAGGGAATGCATTGCCAGTGGAGACATTTCTCCAGAAGGCAATTGCCTGCTGTCCATTTAGATACCTACCTCTTTCCGTTGACTTTATTAGACTACTAATTTAAACCCCTTAGTAAGATGCCTGTAATTCAGTGCTGTCAGTTCTCTACTCGCTTAATGTGAACCTATTTCTGCATTAAAAATTCAGCTGACAGTTTGTAATCTGGTTTTGTGGAGTCTACAGCAGAAATATAAAATCACAGGGATCCTGCTCTGTAAATTTTTGAATGAGAATGAGAATAGTGACCAAAAGATTATTTTTTCTCACATGTATTTCTTATCTGATTTTATACCTTTCTCTAAGGAATATGAAAAAATGAAGCCACAAAATCAATCTCTTCCTTCTATTCTTATCACAGACATCTCAATATGGTGCAGTTTTTCTCGCCTTGTGTTTACTACAAAAAGTGGGAAATTGGAATATACAAGTATCAGACTTGTCTGTACTCAAAAATTCTATTGAACAAAAAAATACAAATTAAACCTAAAAAAATGCATTGTTTACTGTAGTGTTGAGATAAGGACTATTTCTAGGTTAATAAATTAATGAATTGACATAATACTTAAAAATGAAACAAAAATAAAAAAACAGTTTCCAAATTATCAGAATTAATTAAAATGTAATTATGTATGAACTACCCTGAATTGATGCTCCTGATGATCTGAGCTAATCCTGCAACATTTTCAATGTGAATGGAATTGAAATGTAAAAGTCAGAACTCTAGAAAGATGAATACGTGGGGAATTTTGAGTAGATGCAAACATTGAAATGATTAAGCATTTCCTGAGATGTTATGGGCCTAACCATAAGGCCGCAGAATCTTTGCACCTTGTAACTCCAATGTAGTTTTTGAACACTTAAAAATTAAAATTGTTCTTGTTCTGAAACTACATATGACTTTGTTAGGTGACAAGTAACTACTTCGACATACTTCAGAAAGATTTGGGTGTGTATCTGAGCTCTGGCTGTGGAATCACTGCTGTGTTTTCATTAACAATTCTCCAAGGGACAGGATTCAGTAATCACTCTTTTCTTTGCATCCTTTCCTTGTGTCAGGGAAAGTCTCTGTGGACAGGAGTGCATACAGAATATAAATACGTTTTCCCAAATCATTTTTTTTTTCCTTGAATACCTGGGGCAAATAGGAGAGATAATGATCAGAGCCTGGGCCAAACTAATTAATTATATCCTTAAACAATTAGGGATTGATATCCTTGTGCAGAAGCTGCTTATTTCTATGCAGAAAGTCTCTTTTAAACATCTGTGTTACTTTATCCAAATTTTAAGACTGATCCACTTTTAGGTGAATGGATAGAGGAATATTGGTCATTAATTCTGGTTTAAAGTCTCACTCAGGTATTTGTGCCAGCATGCCTGATACGTATTTTGGATCCTGTCTTGGGTGTGAAGGTGAAGACACAAAAGATTGGCTGAGAACTGTGACATCCTGGGACAACAAATGGGCAGATGATTATTTTTCAGTGTCTATTCTTTTCCGAAAAAGCGATGCATTGTGTTAGAGGCACATAATGACACTGCTGATGTGCCACATTTCTGTTCTGATTAATTTACTGCATGGGTAAGATCACTCTGTACTGCAAGATGTCTTAAATGATGGTTCTGAATGTTTGGCAGGGCTGTTATAAAACATTGGTCTGAAAAGCAGTATGTTCAAAATTCACAACATGGTTTTTTTTTTTTTTCTTCACTCTTGCTAGACCATATGCAAGTAGACAGTTTGCATCAGGCCCCCAGTGCCTACTTCTGAATTACTACCTAAGCAGGGAATATTTTGATAAAAGCAAAAAGCTTTCTGATGGCATTTCATGCCCCATTAGAAACTAGAGGACCAACCACTAATAAGGTTATGCCAAATGTATACTTATTCATATTCTTCTTTCTCGCTGTGCAAACTTTTCCAGTCTGCTTCCATTATGAACGTTACAGTGTATGATGTGTGAATCAATCCTATCTGTGCAGACACAGCAGAATGAAAGGTATAATGATGTGGGAGTGAAGTGTCAATGCATAATTCATACCTGACAGCACGCTCTGTAGAGTGCTATCCGGCAGCCTTCCGTGGCAGAGGTCCTCACGCGCTTTGGAAATTCATCTGCATCAGCTCATTGTGTTTCTGCTTGGGTGGCAAACTCATCATTTAGGATGAGTGAAATGCCATTCCCTGGCACTGCTGTAGTGGAGAATAAGGACAGTGTAATCTGTGCCACCTGGTTGAGACCTTGTATCCCAAAGAATTCGTGGAAAGTTTCTCCTCCAGCTCAAAAAAACCTGTATCCACCAAATTTCCAAACCTCTCAAAACAGCAATTTAGTATTACCAAATTGTAAAGTAGTAAACTCCCTACCATCTTCATCCTGCAAGCACTAGCAGCCTTACGTGCTGGGGTCGAAGGGATTACCAAGGAGATGTGCAGTTGGCTCTGTGAGTAGCTGCTGTCTGCAGGCTGCAGCAAAGCAGGGAACTGTTCAACTAAAGTTTTTTCCTCAGATCACTTGAGCATGGTTATGTATTATAACACTTAGGATCATCAGAATGTCAGTGCATTGAAATCACCACCAGGCTGTGCCAATTTACACTTCTGCAGTGATCTCTCAAATGGTCATAGCATACTGGTGTAAGATAAGGACCCAGGGCTTGGTCTCATGCTAGGAGGCAGTGGGAACAGATCTCAGTTTTGACCCAAGAGATTCGGTTTCTACAGAACGCATTATCTGAATCTCTCACTGAATTTGAAATTTCATTTTATCTATGTTTTTTAAAAAACTTCACTTTTTTGAATGAATCCTTTTGCACACCATGCTTAGTGATTCCTTGCTATTCCAGGATCATAATAACAAGGTTTATTATGTTCTAACCCAGTGTGCTGTGACAATATTGCAAAATTATTGTTTTGTTTCTCCTAAACTCAATGCTTTTTTTTTGTAACAGTAATAATAATAAAAGACAAAGGCTGATGAATTATCTGTGATATCAGAGTGCAGCACAATGGAATCTGAAATAGCTGAGAAAGTAAAACTGAAAAATACATCAATTTACAAGTGTAACACTAACACACAATAAACTTTTGCTGCAGTATTCCTTGTCTGGTTTTTACTTTTGTCTTCGCAAGAAGACAGGACTCACACTGCTCAGGTGATGAATTTTAAAAAGATTGTAGGGATGTTCAGTCTAGGCTTTCTCTGGAATGTGTAAATTGCCTTCTTTGTGCAGGCTCAAACTTGGAGAAAAGCAGTACTTTTCAGTTTGGAAAGAGAATATTTCCAAACTAATAAATAATAACTATTGGTGCATAGCTAGATAATAGTTAAATTCTCATATAATACATCAGGTAGAATAATTTGAAATGGAATTGCTACTGCCGACTATGAGCAGTTATCTTTTCTCAATATATATTTCTTGTGAGGTTTACAACTTCAATCATGGAAGCTGGAGTAACCATAATTTATTTCAATTTCATAGAAGCATAGAATAGAATCAGAGAATCAGGGAATCAGGGAATCATAGAATCATGTGGATTGAAAAAGATCTTCATCTTTATCAAATCCAATCATCAACCTGACCCATCTAGTCTTACCTGCAGACCATGGCCCTTAGTGCCACATCCCCACATCTTTTCAAGACCTCCGGGGGTGGGGACTCTGTCACTTCCCTGAGCAGCCCATTCCAATGCTTGACCACCCTATCCGTGAAGAAATTCTTCCTGCTATCCAATCTAAACCTAGCCTGGCATAACTGGCATAACCTGACATAATAACCATTTCCTCACATCCTATCACTTGTTCCCTGAGAAAAGAGACCAACATTCTCCTTGCAGCTTCCGTTCAGGTGGTTGTAGAGAGCAATGAGGTCTCCCCTTGGGCTCCTCCGGACTACACAGCCTCAGTTCCCTCAGCTACTGCTTGTAAGTCTTGTTTTCTAGTCCCTTCACCAGTTCTGTTGTTGTTCTCTGCATGTGCTTGAACAACACAACACTCTTCTTCTAGTGAGGGCCCCAAAGCTGAACACAGTACTCAGTGTGGTCTCACCAGTGCCACCTACCAGAGACAGTCACTTCCCTGCTCCTGCTGGCTACACTGTTGCTGATGCAGGCCAGGCTGCCCTTGGTCTTCTTGGCCACCTGGGCACACTGCTGGCTCATGTTCAGTCAGCTGTCAACCAGCACCAGCAGGTCCTTTTCTGCCAGAAAACTTTCCAGCCACTCTTCTCCATGCCTATTCTGCTGCATCAGGTTTTTAGGACCCAAGTGCAGGACTCAGCACTGAGTCTTATTGAGTGCCATGCGATTGGACTTGGCCCATCGATGCAGCCTATCCAGATCTCTTTGCAAAGCCTTCCTACCCTCAAGCAGATTTATGTAAGTAGGCAGCTGGATCACATGAAGGCATAGCAGGAAGTGTACGAGTGTTTTTCTCCTCAGTTTAAGCCTGTTTCATCCTGTGGTCCACAGGAAGAAAGAACAGGTACAGTGGTATGGCAGAGAGAGGCGCAGTGCTCCAAGCCTGGACCGTTTCTAGTTTTTGTAGATGTGAGTACTGCCACATCTGCTCTGTTGTGGCCTCCTTTGAGGGGAATTCCTTACCTGGTACCCTAATACTTCTTGGACAGGAGCCCCAGCTTTTCTAGGTTTTCCATAAGCAGAAGCTGCCAACTGTGTGCAGTTTTGAAGGATGACTAGCCTCAAACCTTTGACATCTTTCCTGCTAGTGGGAGGATTTAAATCTGGGTCTCCATCCAAGCTGCCATGTTACAGTGCATCATCCGCCTTCCCCCTTTGAACTGAAATTCCTGTGAACATGGGGAGTGTGGCTGAATAATTCCTGGATAAAGGCAGTGATATTAATTATCTTTCACTGTAGCAAATATTTATGTCTTGCAAAGGTTGTATCTATTCTTGGAGAAAGGACATGCTATTTAACATCCGTTAAGTTCACTGAACTCCTTAGTATTACATTCTGCACAACCTTTAAATTTCATCAGTTCTAGGGCATGTTAAAGATAGGATGCTTTGTCTGCCCTAGATTTGAAGGCGGTTGGTTCAATGTGGCATCCTGCGCTGTTTGAAATAATGTCAGTACGAAAGATAAAGCCTCAAAATAGGACCCTGATGGGATTTTAGATGTGCTCAGGCCCTTTGCATGTCCCCTGTGTGCAGGTGAGCTCCAAGCAAAGCCAGTGATGAGTGGCTACCTAACTCTTGGCTCTGCACAATCCAGTGCACTGTCAGAGTGTGCTTTTTAGTACTAGGCTCTGATTTCCTTTTCAGTAAACAAATATACAGAGAATGCATTGTAAGTGATAAAGATTTTTTTTTTTTTTTTTCCAGAGAAAGCATTGCACTGCTTTAGGTTGTGAGAAGCACTACAAAGGCTGATCTTTTTGTTTTGTTGTTCACTTTTGTCTACTTAGGCTACAAGTTTTGGAGGCAGAAACCATTTCTCTGTGCACTTACATAACATAAAGGAAATACTGATTTCTCCTGTACCTCTGACTGACCTTCAGAACTGCTCAAACTACTTGATTAGTTGAGGTGAAAAAAATCTTTTTATGGGAAACAAGTAAAGAAGAGACTGAATAAGTGTGCTTCAGACATTAGACTATGGTGCAGGACTTCTGAGCTAGAGTAATAGTTTCCAAGGAGGTGGTGCCAAGTCATGATTAAAGCTCTTTGTAATATCTCAAACTGTCTCCTAAGAAATGATGCAGACTACCAGACTGTACCACCTATGTATGCTGGAAAATTTTAAATGGTGAGGGGTGAATGAGGCAGGGTTCCTGAACCAAGATAGAACAGGTTTGGTGGGGTATCCAGTAAGAGTGACCTCTCGACACCTCTGTGCGAGTCAATGTCTAGATGGCAAGTATTATTAATGTATCCATAAAGTGATAAGTATTATTTTCAAGGGAATTAAGATATACACAGTGGTATATAACAATTACTCAGTATGGTTTCTGAGTAGTATACATCTGCAAACATAGAAAATCAGCTCTACTAGCATTTCTGCTACCTCCTGTCACTGTTTGGGGAGGTTGCTGCCACTAGTTTACATCAGGCAAAGTACGGGAAGAAAGAGGAACATTAAACTGTAAAGGAAAATGCCAACAGAAATGGTCAATGGACATTTTAAGAACTGTCCCTTCTCCTTCTCCTGTCCATAAATATATAACATATATATCTGTTTGCCTTTTCTTATATTCATCTGCCATGTGTTCTATATTCTCATTGTTTTCACATGCAAAGATTTAACATGAATCCTCATTTTGTACTGCAAATTTGTGTGGACAATTTTGCTTTCATTAGGTCTAGTTGCAAATGAATGTGAAACATGCATAAGGGGCAGTTACCCTTTAATCTCTGCTAAATTCCAAGCTTGCTGGTGTGAAAATATTAATCAGTATCTTCCCAATTGCATATGATAAAACACAACACTCGTGACAACCAGTGAAATCATTTTATCAGTTGCAATTGGGAAAGTAATGCTTAATATTCTTGAACTGCAGATATCTGGAATGCAAAGGTAGTTTTCTGTGCAATCACCCTTGAGGAGAGTAGGAGAAAATGGCCAGGAAAACCTACAGGATTTTTCCATCCATCCTCTCCTCTTTCCAGCTCGTTTGATCTCACTGGCTGTGAGAGACGTAATCATCGATTACATCTGCTGATACTCATGAAAAAGTGGTTGGGCTCTTAGATGCAGAGTCCATTCCACGTGTTTTCCTAGTGGGAGCACTCTGCTATGCCTCCACACACGTCCTTCTTGTCAGTTTGAGTGATGTTTCTTTCCTTAATAAAGATGATTGCAGCTAATTTGATTGGGAATTAAAATGTCATTAATTCTCTGATAACGTAAGTAGACTCAGAATGAAATTTTATCCAAAGAAGACATCACTGCATTGATCTGTACTCACTGTGCCCCCTGATTCTGTATCAGAGGTACCAGGAGTAGGGCAGCACTTTCCTGTCCTAACCTCCGGGTTTCCTGTGGATTCTGAGACTTTAAGGTGTTTCTTTCCTTTCACTCATCATCATTATAAGTAGCCAGACTTTGCCTTCAGGTCACTGTGTGCAATCCTATTACCTTCAAAGTGAATCCAGTGATATACAGCCTCATTAGATTTGAGGGAGTTTGCATAGGTTTATCCAAAGGCACAGTCTGAAAGTAATGAAGTTACAGAGTATTACATTACCTGCAGAATACCTTTCTCCTGAAGGACCCAGATACACTGCCAGAGCCTTGGTTGAGCTTTCAGGGAGAAAAAAAATATTTTAAAAAAAATAATACAATATGGAACGAGAGATACATAGCAATTACATGGTTTTGGTCCATTTTTATGTCTCATTTGAAACAGATTCACATTTTCTTAGCAACATTTATATTAAACTAAGATTTCAATAAAATAAGTATTTTAGTTACTAGAGCTTCTAGTGATTTACTTTTACGTGATGCGTCTCTTATATGTCTCTACTAAAGAAGGCACTCTGAAGGATTGCATGCCAAATGATTCAGCCGTTGGATTAAAGATCTATTCAGAGGCACTAAGCAAAAGTAAACATCAGAAATCACGTCACAGTCAGAGGAAAGTGAAGGATGTATTAAAGGCAATTTACTTTTTAATAAGAGTTCTAATTACTTTTTCTTACGTTATGTCAACATTACCACAAGAAATCGAATGCTTCATTGCCTTATGTGTCCTTTTAAAAAGTGCACTTTTTGCTTTGTCTTTTGAAACATTTTCTGGATGGTAAATGCTCTGTAAGTTCTTAAAGCTGGAAATGCTACAGCCCTATTCCGTGACACAATGGTGAGCCTCTGTGTTGAGGAGCTGCAGTTACAGTTCCACGTTCATGACGTCCACTGGAACCAGACACTAGCTGGTCAGTGTCACAGAAGAATCACATCTGTGCCGAGCTGAATGAAACACCATTGGATTTCAGTGATTGCTTTGGTCTTTGGGCTTTTATTCTGTGCTATATCTTCTGGTTTTTGCCTGACTGGATTGTGATGTTGTTGGTTCATCTCACACAATTCGTGCGGTAACTGGTGAGACATGAGGCTCAGCTGAAACACTAAGGTCACAGCTGTCTTCACTTCAGAGCCAAGAGCTGCCAAAGTTGGAATTGAGTATAGTTTTGTATTTGCAGCTTTAAATTTTAGTAAACACTAATGCTTATTCAACTCCATCTAATTTCTAAGCAGAATTTAAATATGCACCTCAACTTATCTTTGTCTGCCTTTTATACAGTGATGCAAAATGTGATTTGAAGAAAAGTAAGTACTAGCCCGATCACTGTTTCTCAGATTTAGGCCACATGCAGTTTAATAAGAGCTACAAAGAAGCGTTCCTTCCTTTTGTGAGAATGGAGCAAATTCTGATCAAATTCAGTAAAAGTTGCCTCTAAGCAGACTGAAATATTTTTTCCAAAGGGCTCTATAAATTAAAATATTTGGTCTGTCTTGAACAGCAGGGGAAGACAGATAGTGGCACATTCACTGTACCAGGTCAGAAGACCCAAAAGAAAATGCAGAAACATCAATTTTTTCCATTCACTAATCATATATAATTGGTTTAGATCACCTGAACTAGAACACATTTGTTATTATAATGCATAATTAAAGTTCTTTTCATTTTTCTGCTTTCCAGTTGCAATTATCGTTCTTTTAACAAGTGTTTGAAAAGGAAACTTCTTGTAAAAATGAAGACACATTTGACAAATTAGTATAATTAAGAAAATGTCCCTGAAAGAAAAAAAATTTTTTAAGTCTGAACGATTTCAGTTCCACAATACTTATTGTCTGTCCCCTGTGAATTCCATGAGACAAGATATTCTGATTCTGTCTCCTATGGATGCATTCAATTTTCTGTTTCATTTTAACGTTCAGCCAGGCATACTGGGGAACCAAAATTCTGAAGTAAGTCATTAAAGCTTAGGACTAATTTTGGTTTTGAGTGAAAAATTTAGCATTAAAATGACATGTAAAGACGGCAATAAACAGTAGCACAGTATAAACGCATAATTGCCTTGAGTGTCTTGAGAAGCCAGCATAAATCAACCAAGCAGTAAATGTTTTTCTGCTCAACAGCAATAAGGAGGTCTGTTGTGTAATGTGCTGCAAATAGGACTTCTTATGTTGCCCACTGTTGTGTGATGTCTTCTTGATGCTACACAACTAGTAGCAAGAAGGCTACAGAGCTCCTCTCCTGGACCTTGCCCAGTCTTTTTGTTTCTTTATGAGTAGATAATTATGAGAATAAAAATTTTATGTAGTTCTACTTTCACAGCAGAGTGACAAAACTGCAAGTGGGGGATGAAATTGTACAAATCAGAATGGCTGAAACATTCATATATTTGTTTTGCTTCATGTTTACATCTTCTGATGCTTTGATTTTCTCTTAAGAAAATAGATTTTGCCCATTCTTCCTCCTGTTCCTCTTATACTAAGATGTCCTTCAGGCACACAGCATTCTCTGCTCCTCCTGAATTTTCCCACTCCTATATCCTCCCCAGCACCTAGGTGAACTGAATTCAAGTGCAACACAAGGAAATGAATTTTGGGAAGCTGAACAAAAGTATCCATACAAATTGAAGCGCTGAAGTGAGATAATATTTTAAGGCAACACTAAAGCTTTTGCTTTCCAGAGGAACACAGTGCTGGTGAGAGATACTGAAATCTAGCCTTGGGGACACATCTCACAACTCATCAGAGCTTTCCCAGCCCACTGTAACAAGGCAAACTCCCCAGCACACCTCCAGGCTGTCTTAGAGTTTAGGATTAAAAAGATTAGGGCAGTCAGTGTTACAGTTCTGAATCCGGCTTTTGAAGGTGCGTGAGGCTGGTCAGCCATCACCTGCTAGTAACAGGCTTTAACGTGGGCTGGCTTTAACTTCTTGATTCAAATCACATACCCCAGGGTATGTGGGAGGAACTAAATAAGTTCCTCCACAGAAGTAGTATTTTGGAGTCTTACACATGGGTCGGACACAATAGATTTATTAATCTGTTAAATATGTAAATCTCAGCCCATGGGCTCAGATGAGCCAGAACAAGCAAGTGTATCCTGAATCATAGCAATGCTACTTGTGAGACAGAGTGAGAACTGGAATGAAACAGTGAAAACATTATTTTCTTCCAAAAGGCTCTTGTCTATTAAAGGTGGAAGCTTGGATGCATCCCTGTGAAAGGGAATGGATTGGGGGAATATCTCAGGGGTACAATGTGCCGTAGGAATATGGATGGCTTTCTCTAAAACTTTATGGCGAAGTGAAGATCAAAGACGAAGATCTCTGATTCACTCAGGCTGTGCTAGTCTCAGTCTGTGAGAAACAACTAGTAACTGGCACTCCCATACACATCTCACCATTCTCTTTGTGCTACTTCAGACCTAGCCTGTCTGGGCATAAAGGAAGAAATCCCACTGTGAAAATGATGGCCCCACACCCCGCACAAGCTCTGCCACCACTTGAACGTGTGTGCCTGAATTATTTCACCTGGTTTGTTTGCATATCACCACCACAAACTTCTTTGTTTGCGTTCTCTGTGAATTTGGAGTGATGACATGGTACTATAAGCTACCTGGCTCTGCCAAGCTCATCTCTGAGGGAGAATAAGATAAACAAAGCATTCTCTTCTTTTAAGCTCAGTCAAAAAAAGAAACCATTGCAGCCAGTCCTAGATAACCATTAAAGCAAAACAGGCACTTTATTAATTCAAAAGTAAGAAATCTCACATTCTGAACTGTATGTATTTTGTCTTTTTCTGATATATAGTAACTCCCTGTATCATAGAGCTAAATTTAAAATCTTAGAAGTGATTATGGTTTTAAATAGTAATGTTAAAGTCACTGATGGATTAGAGAATTATTAGTATCTTAAGGGATCTAAGATTAAAGATCACAATATTAATAAAATGTATGCAATCACTAATGCAATTTTGAAATGTTAAGCTTGTCTAATCTAATTTGCTATATTACAGCATGATATATTATTTAGACTAATTAAATCTCTATTTTTTTTGCAAGCTTAAATCTCAATTAACCAATATTTACTTTCTCAGAATAAGATGAAGTATCTCAGTTTTCAAGAAAAATCTTTAGAAAATCTAGTGTCCCAAATCCAATTGTAGGAATATGCTGCATAAATAACAAGAGCTGTTTTAGAGAATCAAAATGCATTCAGTGACTTAGTACAGCATTTACATAAGGAGGACTATTGAACTGGTGAAATAAATATAATAGAACAGAATTAGAGGGATATTATAGGTGCAATACTTTGGTAGCACTGTTATCCAGAAAAGTAGGATGTAAGAAAATAAAATGGCTTTATTCTTGCCTGTTTGTGCAGCACACAGTGTAAGGCAAGCATAGCTCATTAGCGAGGTGCTATAAGATTCACCTTCCGCAGGTTTACACTGCAAAACAGAATATGAAATAACTACTTCTGTGTGCAGAAGAGAAGACTCCCTCTGCAGAAAGAAAATGCAGTATGACTGGAGGGCAATTTATTAACATCCACAACACTGTTAACTGCAGAATGAAAGTTGCATTTACGAATCATTGAATGCATCAGGCAAGACGAGATATAATAATGATAAACAAACCAGGAAGCAGAAAACTTCTCAGCAGAAACAAGCAGAGGCATCACAGCAAAGCACTGTTTAGAAATGTGTCTGCTATCAGATATTTCATGCAGCACAGCAGCAATTCATATTTAAGGCTTGTCAAATACAGCTATTCTCTGTATAATGAAATACCCTCAAACCAACACAAACAGTTTTTAAGCAGTCACGAAAAGGAGAGGGAAGAGCCTGGAAATCATTGCCTGTCATTTCCAGCTGAATGATGAGACCATACAAATGCGGCTCCTCTTCCCCTGAAGAGTGGCCAGGAATCCTGAGCAGTCACTTCTTTCTGCTCCCTCTCTTCCTCGCCCCTATCTTAACCAAAATCTTTTTTGGGGGGGAGAGGTGAGAGGAAAAGAGAGAGTTGGTTTTTTTTTCCCCTTACACCTCTTTAAGAACTTGTCATTTAATCTGTGAGCAGGAGCCAGCCTGCCAGGGTGGAAGCCTGCTCCACAATCTCATTTCCATTGCTGTCTTTGATTTATTCATGACTGCTTCATATCCACTTGTCCATGTGCCAGTTTTGTCCTTCAGCTTTTTTCTCTCCCTGTATTTTACACCCCTCTCTGCCACCAATATTTTGTTTTAGGAAGAGAAGCCGTATTCCTTTGCTGCCTTTATCTTTGTGATCCAGCCTTCCTCATCTATTCTCCCCTCAGAAGACAGATTTTCCACCTCCTGAGCATCCTGGTGGGCCACCTCTGCACATCTTCTTTGTAATATAAGTGACAAGAACTGCGTGCTGTCTTCCTGGTGACCTCTCACCAATGCCTATTGCCAGGACACTATCCAGCTTAATGGATGCATCCAAAGATTTCATTTCCCTTGATCGTGGAAGCACAGACAAATAAGGAAATAAATTTCTATGTGAACACCCATCTACACCAAACTTGCTACTTTATGGTGAACCCCATAAACTGCACTTGATTCCAAAGGGAGCACTCCCTCTCAGCAGCAGCTGGGGAAGTTTAGTGCCACTCCGAGGTAAATCAGGCTGCTTCTTGTCCAGCCACCATCTGGCTACTGGCTGCATAAAACAGCATCAGAGGTTCATTTTGTAAGTGCTGCAGACAAAAGGCAAGATTGTCAGGAGGAAGGAAGGAGAGGATTAATCACTTACTCATTGGAAAACAAAGCTTCAGAAAAGCCGTAATTGTTAGTACATTCAGGTCAATGGTTTTGATAGAAAAAAAGGTTTCAAGAGTGTTCATTTTCATGTTTTCAGAATTGGGGTAGGCTCATAAATTATGATACCACTGGTGAAAGAGGAAGGAAAGGGCTTTCCCGAGTTTCTTGGCAGCTTGCTCCCAGCTCTGCTCATGAGGGCAGGGACGTGGTCTGCCTCTGCTCTGTCCCATTCCAGCATCTCCCCAAGGAGCATCACTCAGTGGTGGTACTCAAAGCATGTACACCTCCCATTAAAACAAATAAGCAGACACTTCTGGTCTGCCAGTAAGATCATAGGTTTCCAAAGATGCTTTGCTTTTAAATGTTTTAAATGTTTAAATGACATTTTTTTTTGTTGTTTAAAAATCAGTCCTGATTTGGTTTGTTTCAGTGTTTTCTTCGCAGGTAGTCCTATCCCCAAAAGACATATAGTGGGAAGCATTTAAATGCAATCTATGTGAATAAAACCTCTTTTCATAGCTACTATAGAATAACACTTTATTTGTTTTTAAAGCTCATAACATCTTGTGTTGCTTAAAGTTTTGACTTACAAATGAAAAGTCAGGCTATGAAGCACAGAACAAGTACAAGCAAAACATAAGGAGCTGATTTTTACCTTGACAATATTGTGGTTTAAAAGCTTTTTCGTAACACTTTGTCGCGTAAAATGTAACATTTCATGTGTGTTTACAACAATTACTTTTATTTGCATGCCTGATTTAGTAAGGTGTAACAAATGGTAACATGAAGTAGTAGGCTGCCTGCTTTGATCACTGCAGTGGAACATAAATGATCAAATTAAATGGATATGATTGCACTTAATATCACAGTGATGGAAATAGAAGTTATAGCAATTATCGTAAAGTGAAATGAAACCAGGAATAGAATAATTTCTTTAACACAATTACAAAAAAGATTTCCATAGAATAACCCAGGTCTTACAAAATACTTGTGCATCACTTGTTTCAAGAGTGTTGTTTTCAATCCAAAGTGCTTTTTAAGAGGAAATATCTTTGTTCATTGCAGAGTTAAAGCAATACTTGTCATCATATACAATAATTTTTAACTGTGGCTTCATTTGGAGAGAGCAAAAAGATGCTCATTTAATAGAAATGACACAGGAAGATGTGGGTAGAGAGAAAGCATCTTCCATGAATTGTATCTGGCCATGGCTTTGAGAGTAACAGTCCTGCACTGAAAAGAAATGACAAGAGGCCTTTATTTTCCTTGAACAGTCAGGAGTACTGTTACTTTCTGTTTTATCCAAGAACTAGCACTGCAGAAAATTGATTCCAGGATGAATGAGAACAATGCCAATTCCTGAGTCATCACCAGGCTCTGGGTTTCTCCTGGAAACCTGCCAGTAAGAAGTGGCCACAGCTGACCCTCCTCAACCTGAACAAAAGTCAGAAAGGCATCAGTCATTTCAGAGGATTTTTGGACATTGCATAGAATAAAAGTTTCCTCGAGGTAAAAACATGATGTTGGTGATGAAGCTACCTTTGGGGGAGATATCACATCCTGGTAATAATGCATGAAGAAATATGTCCATCTGTAATAACATTAGGGATATTTATAAATATATTTAGAAAGCAGGAGGGGAAATAACAGGTGATTTTACTTACAGAACATAAGTCAAGTATGTCTTATTAAGCCTAAATAGACTGGATTAATCAAATGTCATACTGGCACTTCTAATAATGATTTTACATTGCAAATTCCATTACCTAGCTTTACCAGCCAGGAGAAAAGTTACAGAAGATCAATTAAACAAACAGGAAATTACCTTTTCTCTTTGAAGTCCGTGACTTCCAGTACTTACAACGGTGCCAAAATCCCTGAAAATTAAACAGGCATTTGCATAAGATTAATAACTCACCTGCTTTCTACCTAAATCACTGCAGCCTGCTTAGGACCCCAGAGTTATCTAATGCCTTCTGGAGAGCCTGGAGATGATGAGAGCAAATTAAAAATGGCTTAATGTGTCAGGAAGGATCACAGCATTTGAACACGGGGCTCTTGCGTTAATAAATGCACCTGCAGCATCCCAGAGATTAATGAGCAAGATCTCGGCAGAATTCATTTTGATGGGAAGCTGCTGACTGGAATTTACCTGTCAACCTGCCTGCTCCGTGAGCGAGATCCTGTGCATGGGGAAGGAGCTGTCCAGAGGCTGACGAGGAGGAGCCTCACATTTGTCCCCAGCGGCCACATCTAATTTTAGGAGTGACCCAAGACTTGCTGCTGCTAAAGACAATCCACCCTGCTAACTAGAAATAAGCACTATAGGGAAAAAATTAAACAAAACCAGAAAATATGTTGGCTTGATAATTGGAGGATGGGAATAAGAATTTCCTGTAGCTCGCTGGAGACTGGTGGCTGTGTGGCCATGTCCAGCCATAGGCTGGCACCAAAGAAGGCATCAATGACCTGGTTGTTACTGCCCAAGCTGCTTAGCAACGGCCTGAGGAAGAGTGCTTCCTTCTCCGCACAGTGGCTGGCTCCTAACAGGATGTTTAGCCAGATGGTGTACGTAAGATTACTGGGAAATGATTTTCAGATAAACCAAGAGCCTGAGCAAACTAATGTGGTTCCAGGTGCATTAGCCGGTAATCCCCAGCAGAAGATCGTTTCAAAGAAAAGTGCTGCTGAATCTGTCCCTGAAATAGCTACAACTTTTTGCGGATCTCTATCTTCAAAGCCCCAGCAGCAACCTTGTTTAAAAAGTGAGTACGGAGGGAGTCTGAAGGAGGCAAAAGTTTCCATTAACAGCAGTTTGTTGAAAAGAGGCACAGAATGAGAGAAGGCAGGCTACATAGGGATGGAGGGAAGAGCACAGTGATGCTCTTGATCCAATCTGAATGAGAATTAATTTTCATTTAGGGTGGAGAATTGTGGATAGCTTCAAAAAAAAAAAAGATAAAAAGAAAAATACTCATTCCTTGTTTTGGTACATGAAATGAATGTAATAATAATAATAAAAAAACACAGAACGAAATAAAACAGGATTTGGCACATAATTCCATCGTGATTAAAGTATGCAGAAACATATGAGGCAAAAAGCAGATTTTGTGAGTGATTAAATGCTGAAATGAATCCAAAGATATCTCATAACTACAGAAATGATTTATTGAGAAAGTTCCTATTTTCAACAGTAGCATAGTCTTCATTGAAGGGAAACAGGCTCAAGAAACCACAAAGCACAGGCTATATATACATACATGTATAGAGCAGTTCTCTCACAGAATCACGGAACTACAGAATCGTAGGGGTTGGATGGGGCCTCTGGAGATCATCCAGTCCAACCCCCTGCTGAAGCAGTTCCCTACAGTAGGTTGCACAGGGAAGTGTCCAGGTGGGTTTTGGATATCTCAGGTAAGAGTTTAAGAGTTTGCATCACGGCTGGGCTTTGGTTTTGGTTTGTTTGCATTCTGTGTGTTTGCCACATTGAGGTCAAACTCAACCGAGTGTTTTTTTGACTGGGGCTCACCAAATGGGTAACCCTTGAGCGTAGGATTAACAAGCCAAATAGCATTCAGTGTTGGAAATATGCAAGCAACTGTATTGGCAAGCCACATTTACAAAGGTCATTTGATCCCAGCGTGTGCAAAATGTATGCACATACTAATTGAGAGGCATATTTGAAAGTCTGACAGCCTGTTATTTGTGAGACCATTGCCTGTATTTTTCAAGAATAGGGCAGGTTCAGATGAGGGCAATAAAAATAGCTTGAAGCATGACAAGAAAGTGTACGGAGCCGCCTGAAAAGATGGTCAGGCTGAGGCAGAAGGCTATGAAATCATCAGAGCAGGGAGGAGAGTGAATCAGGAACGAATGTTTGTTGCCTTTCTGAATACGTGGACTAAGGGGCATGAAATGAAACTAGCAAAGGCCAGTTTTATAACGGCTATGTAAAGTGGTTCCTCACACAACTTGTAGTTAAACGTGAAGCTCCTTGCCACAGGGCATGGAGGAAGCTAACAGCCTTTCCTAGGTTCAAAAAGGCTTTGGAAAAATTGTGGTAGAATGCTCCAGTGAAGCCCACTAAATGCCCAGACATCACCTCTGGCTCTGGAACTGAGAGAGCTAAAGACACCCAGATACTGGCTATTGAGGGATAAAAACTATTACATGCTTCCCTGATACTCATGCTGTTTCCTAAATATCCAGTTTGCCACTGTTGAGATAGCAGGAGAGCCTGCCCTTTGGCCAGAGCCAGCACAGCTGTCCCTATGTTTCTCTTCTCTACATTGCTCTCATTATTGGTCTACTAACCACCATGAGGTTCGAGTATCAGCATAACCATCTGCAACCAAACCAGGTCTCACGACTGAGCTGGCCGAGTTCCCTTCTTGCACACCAGTCACATGAGGGGAGACCTGTAGGGCCCTTGGCTGGGCTGCCCTCGGCCTTCGTGGAGACATGCAGAGCCCACCTGGAGAAAGGAGAGGCAGCCTATGAGGGGGAGAGGCCAAATCAGAAGCGTCCATCTTTGAAGAGAAGCTATGGTGTCAGCACTGGAAATAAAGCTTCACCCCTTTTGCTGAAGTTGGGGATAAGCTGTGTGGTGGTAGAGATGCCCACGCTATCAGGTGTTGGATAACTACTGGTGAAATACATTAACCAGATCCCAATGTGAAGTTATAGAACAGAGATGCTGCAGGCTCCACCAGTCTGGTAGATCTGATTACACAGTGAAGAGGAGGGTCAGAAACATCCTGCATTTCACCAGGAGCTTTTTTAGGACTAGATTTTCTCCTAGAATTGTTCGTTCTCTGCTTTCCAGATGTACTGGAGCAGTATATAGAACAATACGTTGTAAAGTGGTACACAGGCCACAGTAATGTTTTTCGTAGTCAATTGCATTTTTAAGCTCCCTTGTTTTCCTCTGAACCATTTGAACCATTTTGTGTTGATTAGTGTTTGAAAAGGGTTTCAATGCATGCCAGCTGCTCATCTTTTCTGAAATATTTTATAACCAATGAAATCAGGCCCCATCTCTCCAAAGCTGTTTATATTTAACATTTGTGCGTCTGTTCTACACTCATCTGCACACCTGAACAGAAATCATGTAGGTTACCACTGATTCTATAAATGAAAGCTTTCCAAAGCCATCTTGCCACCATGTTTTGTGGATGTCACTGTGTGACAACTGGCTCTGCGGTGGCAGACCAGTTCAGCTGAACACTTGCACAGCCCTGTCTGCTTTCTGCTTGCAGAAGGTGTCAGAGGAAGGTGTCCACTGCAGAGAGTTTTGTAGTACAAAGCCTACGTGTGATCCACTAGCATCATCTGTGTAAACCTTGAAGAACTGCTAGTGACAGGTCTTGGATAATGTGGTCTGAATTTCAAAAGATTCTTGATTCAAACATAGAGTGACTTTACCGTACTGCTTCATTTGCTTCTGTAGCTCCAGGTGAATTAGAGGTATTTCACCATACGTATTGTGAATATCTTTGCATTTTTAAGGTTATTCTTTTGCTTAGAAAAGTTTAATGTTATTTTTGAGCTATACAAGATTCAACAGACAGGCAAACCCCAAAGACAGTTGTGAAAGCATCTAATTGTGTTGTAGACTTAAACCAAAAAGCCTTGACAAATTACAATTACCCTGAATAATATCTGCTTGTGAGACACCCCAGTACAGGTAGTCCAGGAAAGATTCTTCATTTGTTTGTATTAGGCACAGGGTGCAAATATTTTGTGTTCTCTCAAAGCAATCCAGAAGCATGTCTACTACTACTCTGGCAAACTGACTAATTAAATAGCGATATACACACAGGTACTCAAGGATGTAAGGGAACGTCTTAGTTGGATTGCTCGGTAGAAGACTGAATTTAACAAATCTGTGGAATATGAGCTAAATACACGCTAGGATTTTGTTGAAGGTTAAATCTACTTAGAAATGAAAGAAAGGAGTTTCCAATTACTCACACATACTTCGTGGCTATAAACGACTGCAGATTCTACAAAGTGGCAGCAGAAAGGATTTATAAATTTTCATAATGCCTTGCCTTGAGAGATGGAGAATGGAAAAAAGGCAAAACAAAAACAAACAAAACAAAAAGAAACAGTGCCCAACCCCTTAAACCCAAACTCAACAAGTGTTAAAATTTTCTTTGAACTGTATTTTCATAAGTAACTTAAACACTGGTCTTCCAAATAAGCTTGTCTCCTTCAGCTCACTCTGTTTCAGTGACTGTAGATGACACTGGACACACTCAACAGAGCTACGCAGAGCTGAGGTCTGTATCAGCTCTTATGTGTCATTGTCAGTAACATATAAAAGCACATCATGTAACTCATATGGATGTACCTCTAGCATTTATGTTTATCAATTACATAAAAGAACAAATTTAAGGGTGGGGGATTAGACCTCTCTTGGTTCTATGCAGTTGAAATCTACTGCATTCAGAAATGAAAATATATTCTAAAACAGTCTAAAAATATTAATGTCTGGAAATGTTCAATTAAGGAATTCTAATTAAGATCTAGTCTGTCTTTAAGTTAATATGTATGCACAGTTTTTATACCATCTTAATATACTTTGTCCTAGCATCTCCTTGGTTTTATTAAATTTTTAATAACTTTTTAAGCAAGGGAATTATGTCTGATATTGCCTAAATTATGGCTAAATTAGAATCTAGCAGTCTACATCAATAGCTGAAATTATGCCCTCTTGAAATCTTACAGTTTGTCTAATTCAGGATTTGAGAAATTCATTATCATAGATTTTCTGTGCTTTCCTGAAGGTTATGCATGTGTTTTTAGGATAGAAAGTCCTAAAGTATAGATTATCGATAGTTGATTTTACAAATAATATTGAATAAGAATATTATCTGATTTCAACTGTGGTCGTGTTTTCACGATATAACACAAGCCCCCAGAAACAAGATCTAAAACTACCAACATATCCTCAAGTATAGTGTGGGAATAGTGACGTTGCAGTAATTTTAAAGTTATTAATAAATGTTACTAAAAAAATTTCAATGTATTAGCAATAGCTAAGAAATACATATTTGTAACTTTGAAATCTCTCAGTGCTATCAGTCTTGACATGGTATTCTTTTTATATAATCTTTACATCTTTGTGAGGAAGTCTGACACGGTGAAGCTGGAAAAACAGTGAGTGAGAGCTGTGTTGATAGAGATGGACTTGTTTAGCTGCTGATTACCAGCTTACACCAAACTCTGTTAGTCCAGCATCCAAGGGAATACTGTGATGGAAAAGATATTTAACTACAGTGCTCTCCGTGCTGTGTATTCTCAACCCAGGTGCCTTCTAGTTGAATCTCTAGATAGTTTAGTGGATGTCACATCTGCCTGAACTCGTGCACAGACCAAAATGTGACAATTAAGTCAACTGTGTTAGTTGTATTTAATGGGAGCTGTCTCTTCAGCAATATGTAATGGATCAGGGTTTTCTATGTCTGTCTGCTTCCAGACAGTAGATAATCTTGTCTGTGTGAACTTCAAGAAGGTCAGAAGCTGATTTAGCAGTCTCATCTTTCTGGAAAATAAACCTTGTTCTCAAAGGTATAATACAAGCATTCATGTAGATAATGAGCTGTTGAACCTTTCCTGAGAAATCATGTGTGTTACTGTCTAGTTTTGCAAGAACTGTGGTTTTTGTGATGGATCAAAGCACACTTCTCTTCAGTTTACCCATGAAAGAAACATGGAAGAAAGTTTGCCATGTTTTTGAGACAGTTGTATTTGTTGACATTTCTCATATGGCTTGTGATATTACGAAGAGAAAGAAAAAATGAAAGTTCCATGCTGGAATCTTGGAATCTTGGAAGTGTGTATTGATCCATTACAAACGCTACCCAGTAAAAGTACATGGAGCACAATTATTCCAACATTTATCCATAAGCCATAGGACAACCTTTTTTTACTTCCTTTTTTGCATTTAATAAAGCAAAACATGAGCCAGTAACTGCAGAATACAGTCAGATATGCTAGCACTCATTTGATACTTATCTCTATATCTTTATCACATGCTCAGAGTGAAGAAATGTTAGTGAGAAGAGAGGTTAATAGTGTTATTCATACATTTTCATGTGTGGCGTAGTCCCTGGAGTGATGCAGTTTCCCTCTATTCAGGTGGCTTACACAAGCTTGGCATTGGCCTAACTTAATTTAAGAGCAGATGAGACTTTGCCTTCTTGTATTTCATCTGTCCTCCCAGCTCTGCCTGAAATGATCTTTCCTCAGTTCTAGGACATGTCCATATTCATGTGCAGAGAGCCCCACGCACAAAGCTCGCACCTTGTACATTGCACTTGTCATTGCTGATGTTCCTATAAATATTAGTGAAGGGTTAAACTGATTTGGGGGAGAGATTTTATTTTACTGCTGTAATTTATACTGGTACTCCGCTGATAAGCCAGTGGTGTAAATGATGCTTACTGGTTGCTGCCTCCTCAGGACAAGGACGTTTCTGTGTGTTTGAAGAATGTCTGAAAAATGGCAAGGGTATCGGAATAGTAATACAAAAACACTAATTGTGACACTGTTTGTGTAGGAAAATCTCTCTGATAAAGGAGGATAGAAGCAATGTTTGTGAGAAAATAATCAACAGAATTAGTTATAGTGGAAAGTTCTCAGCAGTGTATTGTTACTATTGTGCATTTAGATGTTAATGTAAAACAGCATTACTTATTTTCACTGTAATTATATAACACAGTCTGCACTATTGCTAGAAAAAAAAACCCTTCAGTTTCCTTTGCTTTTTGTTACTAGAATTTTACTGTTTTTTAATATTCTGCTGTTCTCCTCATGTGCTTTCCCCATAACCACAACAGCTGCCCTGTCAGGGAGTGAAAAGCAGGCAATGATTATGTGACAGCTTTAGGTTATTTGCAAAAAATAAAATATTTTATGGGTGATTTTATGACCTTTGCAGGGAAAGGCTGAAGCTACAAGAATAAAACCTGCTGTTAAAAGCCTTACCCCTGCCCTACTTCGCAGCAGAAGGCTAGTACCTAAACTCAGCAAACTACAGCTACATGGAAAATAGAGCAGTAACCTCACTGCAGAGAGACATGTGCTTGCCACAAGGATATTATTGCCATGTACATGATCAGGCAGGGTAAAATGTAGAAGCGTTCACCTAGAAGCCTAAGGATCTCATTCCTAAGCTACTTTGAACCAGCTATTTTGTCTCCATCAGGGACAGCACTGGGGAAAGAGAGGAAAGAGTTCATTTTTGGCTGTTTCCAACCACATTTGTATCCCTCACATGGCTGGAAATGGCTTCCGGAAAGATTTGCTCCATAACTGTCCCATAAACTAAGTTGAGGCTGACCAGCTTGCAGTTGCTGCAGGATCCTCCTGCTTGCCCTTCTTGGAGATGGATGTGACATTTACCTTCTTCTCACTGGTCGGAAACCTCCCCAGTCACCACAACCTTTTAAGGATAACAGAAAGGGACCTTGCAACAATATCACCCAGCAATCCTAGCAGCACCACATGCAGCCTATCTGGGCTCATGCCACATTGACCTTAGGGATGCCTACTTCCTTCCTTGGCACAGGGTTATGCTACGTTCCTGCATACTCTGAATAGGCTTAGGGAACGGGAAGGTGTGATGACAGCTCTTCCACTGGAAACTAAAGTAATGAAAACTGTCAGACACCTCCACTTTTTTCTTGTCTGTTTTCACGAGATCCCTCCACCAGCATGCCACCAGCAAGGCCTCCTTGCATCCCAGCATGTCAGCAGGACTAAACTGAATGCCAAGGAAGCAAAAGCTCCTTTGCCTGGTCACGTCATTCCTCTTCCCCACAACCCAAGTCTGGCAATGCCTTTTGCCTGAAGGTGTGGTGCCAGAAGCGAGCTATGAAGGCCACCCCAATGGGCAATTAGTCTGGAAATGAGTTCAAAGGACGTCAGAGGGAGCACACAAGAAAAAGATGTCTACAGTTTTTGTAAGGGAGGCATAACAAGCTTCTGTATTGGCCTGGTCTTGTCTTCTGAAGCTATAATCACACTGTCTTCTGGGGGAAGTAGAGAGTGTGTCCTATTCCCTTTTCTCCCACCATCTCCAAGTGCAGACTTAAGTAGGCTTATTCTCTTCACCATTGTAAATAGGAGGGAACATCTGGCCACTACATGGGGCAATGGGATGTGACTGTGTTCGTGAGTTGCCTCGGTGAGATTGCTACATGCTGTTTGCTGAGCTGTTTCAGTATTGCTCATTTTAAGTGCTTATAGCTTTTGTTGTCAATAACTGTCAGGTTTCACAACACGCTGTTTGTTATGATGCTTCATCTCTTTACAACACCAAGATGCACATCCTGCTCTCTCTGGGCTCTCAGAACTCATTCTGCCTTTGGGGGAGGTTTGGGTAAAAGTGTATAAAAATAGATCCAACATGGATTTATGAAAAATTGAACTTCGAAGTGAGGGTTCACACACGTCTAGCAGAACTCTTTATTTTTCTCATCTTTTGTCCAGTCTAAATTCAGCTAAAAGAAGAGCATTAATTTCTATTTAACGAGTTGACTTTGGGGCACTGTAGGATGACAGCTGCTTTCCCCTATGACAGAGGCTTGTATGACCATATCATCTTTGTGGGGCTGTTGGTTTTTAGCTTCATTAGCAACAGAGAGACGGAATTCATACCCATCAAAAAGCCTAAAGACATTGTCTGTCAGTCATCTCCTACTGAAGTCAGATTTCCTTCATCTTTTCAAGAGATGGCTTTAGTGCTTCTGGACCGCAGTGGCACATTATTATTTGCTCATAAGAGTAGACAACACCTCAGTAGGAACTGCAGCCTTCACCATATTTGCATGTTCTCATACATCCTTTCCATTTATGTTCTCAGTCAGTACGAGCTTTCTGAACTTTTACTTTGAAGAAAGTTTAGACTGTGATTTAATTTTTTTTTTTTTTAAATTTGAATAAAACATTAATTCCCTCTCCTTTCTGGATGGAATTTCCAATTATTTCACACATTTTTAATTGATTTCAGAACAATTTCCCAGAAATTTCTCATCTCTGGCATTCTATAGATGTATCAAATGGAAGACATGGTGAAAAATGTCAGCTGAGTCCCAGTTCAAACTTTTCAAACCGATAATACAGTTTGAATCCGTTCACTTAAATCCTGCCCTATGATAACTTGTCTTAGAAAATGCATGATATGTTTATGATATGTGCCGTTATCCAAGCTTGTGTATATGTATAGTACCATGTTACCATGATATTTGCATTCAATTTCATGGTAGCTGCAAACTTCTCTGGAGAAATAAAAAGTCACCCGATTTGAAAGAAAAGACGGGAGCCAAATTTCAGAATAGAAGTTCTGTAGGAAAAAAAAAAGTGTTATTTTCATAAGCTAGTTACTCCAAAAAATTGATTCTTAGTCATTATATGGAGTTTGCAGGCATAAGTAAGGGGGAGCTGTCAGAAAATACAGGGCGATTTTGACCACAGAACATTTTTCCAAATCTGACCAAATGCTGCATTACTTCATGCACAGAATACCGTAGCATTTCAGTGTTTCTTAGGAAGCATCCTCTTACTACCTTAGTAACTCACTATCTGCATGCTTACTCGTAAGAATGATGAAGAATGTAACAATTTACATTTTTCAAAAATCACCTTTCATTTTCCTCTAAGAGAGTTAGCATCTCTGGCAAGTTTTCCTACTATGTGGTGGCTCCATAGGGCAGGGAAAAAAGCTTTAGCTCCATTTTTCACTTTCCTGGCTCCTTTGCACCTGAAACATTGTCACCTTGAAGCAAGCACAGACTGTCTCTCCTGCTATGCAGAAAGAACATGGACTTTTACAGGTGAGCAACACAGTTACAGATACAGGTACTGGACCTGGTTGGCCCATGAGGCAGGGTGGGAGGTCTGGTTGCCCCAGTCACTCACCTGGGACCATCTACAGTTACAAAAATGGCCAACCATGAAATATTCTGTATCTACTGCCAAAGCCAACCAAACACAAAGGACAAGTCTATGTGTAGAACTGGGAATAGCTCTGGTCCAGTGAGTCATGACCAAGAAATCTGAATCTTGTCATTTCTTGAATTGCCAGTTGGTCATCATTTTTGGGGCAGTGATAAACATTTTGTTCTATAAGTTCTTGATAAAACCTTTTCTTACGAAACTTTATGACAAAATTGGCACTGGTAGGAGTGTTTGATAGAGTTGCAGAGACCTGTTCCATCTGCTGAAGAAATCAGAGCCTCACTCTCCTGGTGAGTAAGTCTCCAAGCTCACAGACATGCTTTTTTCTAATCTCATCTTTCCTCACCTGCTGTCATCCATTAAAATCTCTTTCAAATTGGTGTTTTTTCACTGGTACACAGGAACATTTTTCACTGTGACTCTTTAGACAGCATTTCAGAGAAATATGCCAGGTTCACGGGCTTTGCACTGCTGAGGTGTGTGCTGTGACTGCCAGGGTAGAATTAGTCACTTTTTCTTTCAGCAGATATTTAACTTGTAGTTCTAAATGCAGCAGTTTCTTCACTGAAATTGATAGAAATCTGACCAAACTCACAATTGCACTAATGGGCTTCTGGAGCAAAGATCAAATACCCACACTTCTAATAACCAGTTGAAGGTAGAGGGGTAGTACACTAAGGTAGTAATAGTAAAATTTAGTTGCAAATTTTTTATATGTAAGACTCTTAGCTTTATTAGTTCAGAAACTCTACCGCAACAGCTGCTCACACGCATATGCCCACAGCTTCCAGAGGGGACACTGCTTTAGACATGGCTCAATGTAAGCAGAAATTTGGAATTAATGTAAATAACCTCTTCACCCTAATACAGTATTTAGATGTAAGCTCTCTCAAGTCCATGGAAAAAAGTGGAAATTAAGCCTTAAACAATCCCTGATGCTTTGCCTCCTTTAACATCATTCCTTATATTTACATTTTTTACTTAATAGTAGCCCTTTTTACTTTCCTAAGTCTACTACTTTAAAAATATATAGTACATATACACTGTGCTTCATAAATCCAAATGCTGGAACATGAAAATAGTTTTTATAACAACATTGAGGAAAATCTATCTTTCTTATGTGGACTGAAGGCATCATTTTGACATTTTTAGGTGATGGACCATAAGTTTGCCAGTGCAGCAGACCCCAGGGAAATGATGATAACAATAAAGCACATCTTTAAAGAAAGATTTTAAAGATTTTTAAAGCTGTTCTCCTCAAAGATATATGGTAATATTATATATACCTTTAAACCTTTAAACATTTTTTTTTTTTCTTTTGAGAGAGAGAACTTCGACTCAGGCTTCAATTTCATGGAAACAATCTGCCAGAGAGAGATTTTTCTGGGAAAGTTTTACAGCACATAGACATCATTTTTGTGGGATAATCAGGTAGTCGGAGGTGTACATATCAAAAAATGACCTTGCATCTATTTTCTATAAATTGTACCTGTAATTACTTGCAGTCACAGAATTGGAGGCTAATTCTGAAAATTGGGGCCTTAATATCTTGGATAATTTATAGCAAATGGGTTTGGGTAAATTGGAAGTTGTAAAGCATCATAAAATCTAAGGCATTTCCTATATCCATCTGGCATATTGGTTGAAATGGGCCAACTTAGTCAGGATGTAAAAGCAATTTCAACACTAAAGAGGCAAAGAGACTTTCTCCTCTTTGTATCAAAGCTGCACCAAGTCCCCTACGCCTGCTTTTCTCTGGCACTGGATACCCATAGCATTTAACTACCGTAATAATAGATGACACGCATAAACATTATTGAAGGTTAGTTCCTGCTTTGTGCCTAAAATGATTCCCTTGGGAGCACGTCACAGCTTCCTTTTCATCATTACTGTTGTCAGTCAGCCATGTATGGTAGGATTTCAGATATAGTGGCTTATTAATAATAGAGAAAATTCTGTACGCAAGCACACGGGACCAGGACAGACAGATACCCAGCAGTTGTAAGGAGTTTAATTATGATGAGTTTTAGTCATTGACGTTAACGTGAAAATGTAGGCCCTTCAGTGGAAAACAAAGTGGTGTCTGTTGGTAGTGTTTTAAAAGCGTAATGGAGAATTAGGGACGAATAGGTACGAATGCACTGTGAGCAGTTTTGTGCAGGATGTGAGGGTAAGACCTTGGAAGGCTTCTGGGATGTGCACAGTGAGTCCAGACCTGGGCACTGCGCAGATGCAGAGCCTGGGGAGCTCTGGGACACTTTGCTGATGCAGAAGCTTAGTTCAGCAGCAGCATGGTTCTTATCTCAGCACTGCATAGCACAGCCTGCCTTATACACATGCACAGTTGATCTGTATCTCAACAGCAACGTCCCCCACCTTACAGCAACAAGCCCCAGTGGCTGTGATTATGCATACAGAGCTGCTGGCTTTTGCCCCTGCAAGTCAGAGCAATGCCAACAACTCAGCCCAGATGTAGATAGCAAAGGTCTTCTGAGAAAAACTAATATGCTAGGGGTGAATTTCAGCAGCTGGGAGGTGCCAGGGGGAATTACCTGCTGCGTACTTCTACACCCTGTAGCTACCTGTCCTAGGCAGGAGCTAGGAAATGCAAAGGTTTTATCTTCCTTTCTCTTTGAAGGTGAGAACAGTCACCCCAACACACATGCACTCTTCCATTTTTACACTTCATAACATCTCCACTGAAATGCAAAGCTCACAGTTTTCTCCAAAAATTCAATGCAAATGACTGAAGCAGGGAAATGTGGAGGTCAATATTTGAATCTGTAAATGGAAATGAGTTGCTGTGTCATGCCCTCTTCCCTACATTCTTCCTGATACTAGGAGCAAGAATACTAGCCTTCATGAAAATCAAAAGCTAGCCATAATGCAGAAGAAAAAGATGAAATAAATAAAATACCTAAAATACATATTGCCTTTTCACATCTGAGCTGTGCATTGAGAGAGATCCTCAAAGAATACATCTGCAAGTAACTAATCTGCAAAAACTGTTCTTCCCTTTCGGCTTGCTCTGTGCTTGCTACCAGTTGCAGGAGGGAGGTGATGGATACTGCGGAGAACTGCAGAGGCAGATTCACAGCACAGATCAGCCAAAATTTCATATAAATGCTGTCATGCTAAGATATCAGTCAGACACTGCTTAGTACCACCAAAGAGATGCAGAAGGATGTGTATGCGTGCAAAAATGGGAGAAGAGCCTGTGTGATACACCAGAAGGGGACATCATCTGCATTATGTCAGATAAAGGGCATTTTACCAAGCTCTGCCGGCTAGCTGCTGGCCCAGAAAGTACTATCCAGCTGTTCATAGGGTTATAGGAAAATCCAGAATTGGAAGAGCCCTCCAGGGGACTCCAATGAAGTGCCTGGTAAGGCAAGTGGTACCTGTGGGCATCTTATCTGTGAGTACTCCCCATGGCTACTGCAGGACAGCCAGGCACCGGGCTGCTTATGTCCACCAGGTACAAGCTGTGTGTCCGTCCCATGCCCCATGGAACCTCCTCCCACTGACTCATGGGCTGATAAGCTGGATTAGGGACAGCAGGACTGCTGCAGTACTCACCATTATTTTATGTGGAACTTATTCAAATGGAGGCCTGCTGTCCTGGGTAAAAAAGAACACAAAAACTTAACCTGCTAATTTCCATTTTTTTTTCAAAATGCTTCTCATAAACTTGCTACTTGAACAAGCAACTAGCAAATCCTGCAACACTTAAGAATATACAGATTTATGTATTGATATCCACCTCCGTAGTGTAGCTCTGATACTCGTAAGTGAATCTGATATTTCTTTTTTTTTTTCCTGGCTGTTTTTCTAGAGAAGAATGGAAAAAACAATCTTGGGAGAATTTCTGCATGTTAATCTGCAACATTTTAATTTCAATATAATCCTCATAACACCTACAGGTCCTCACCCTGGTGAGGTTCTCTGCTATGAGCGTCCTTCCATGTAGAGCAGAGCTTGCCCCAGGTGGAGCAGAACTTGCATGTCCCAATATTTACCGGAGGCCATGTGTAACTTCTAATGCCTCTTAAAAATAAGAGGAAAAATGAAGTATCAAATCCTGTGTACACCTCAGCAGTCTGCTGAAGGTTTGCCAGATTCTTACATGATTAATATAGAGTAGTGCAAAGCCTTTTTCTGCAGCTTTTTAAAAAGTCCTTTTCCCGTCTCTCATTTATAAACTTCAAATGATTTTAGCACTTTTGTGGAAGAAATACTCTTTCTAAAAGAGTTATTGTACAGCATCATTGGCAACCAGCCACTACTACTTATTAAATTCTGCTGAAGATGAAAGGCCTCCGGCTGCCCCCTGCCCCCCAGACCCTTGCTGGAAGAAGAGGAACTCGGCCCATGGTGCTCTGCGTCTCTAAGGCATTTCAGCACGATAGAAATCATAGAATCATAGAACCATTAAGGCTGGAAAAGACCTCTAAGATCATCTAGTCCAAATATTACACAAGATGTGCTATTCTGGACTCAGGAATTTTTCAATTAATTATCACCAAGTCTGAATTATGCAAAGGAATTGCTTTAATAGCAAAAATCCCATTTTTTTTTAAATCATTTTCTTTAAAAAAAAAAACTTTAGTCAAGAAGTCCCAGTTTTTTCTAGCAGATGATCTAGATACAAGAAGCCATCTCTAACACATGCATGATTGAAATATTCTTTTCAAAGAAAGCCTTTTGATGAAATAAGGGAATCAAGCATCAAAAACAAGGGCTGCCAATTGCAAAAGACAGCTCTTGGTTTGGCAGCTGGTCAGCTGGTTAACAAAGAGCTGACAGCTCTTTTACTCAGTTCATTATCCAAATGTTTCGGAACATGTGCTGCACCTCTGCAAAATGGAGTCACCCAGACCTATCTGCACTTTCTCTGTGTTTTTTGTTGTTTTGTGCTTTGCTTTTTTTAGCGCTAACAATATTATTTCATGTGCTGAGGGGATAAAGCAGTCTCACTAATGGGACATCGATGCGAACCCATGCTGTGTTGTAAATAAAAAGACAGAGTGGTAGTTTGTCCATGTCATTTTCCTCTTTGCTGTAAATCTGCACCGGCAATATTAAAAAAGTGGAAAACTTTTGGAAAACTTTTTGCAAATAGCCATAATGCTGCTGTAATGGTAAGTTACGCATATGGAAACTATGACACCCTCAAGGAGACTGAGTTGATGACTGCATTCCCAGGAGCGTTACACCTTGCAGTCACAGCAAGGAGCACGGCAAATCCCTGTAAAGGTGCTATACCATGTAAAAGCCCCATATGGTTTACCTCAGTGTGAACTTTCTTAGTGCTCTACTTTGTTTTTTAAAGGTGACTGTAAATTCCTGTCAAAGCAGCTGTCTTCTTTAGAGAAATGAGTTCTTATTTTGTAAAAGGGCCCTTTGATCACTGAGGCATCAAGAGAACATATGCAGTGAAAAGAAAAAAAATTGCTTGTAATACTAAAAGCTTTGCTATGATTTAAAAATGAAAAAAAAAAGAAACAAAACCAACAAACGAAAACAACCAAGCAAACATCTAGCCTCTGTGCATTTTCTTCTGGACAGCAGGGGCTCAAAACTGAGACTCTGGGCAAAATGTAGTGAGTAAATGGAACGGCACGCTCGTGTCAAGGAGAACAGTCTCCAATCAAACCTGTCACTGTGTTTTCAGGTGTATTTGCGGCCCTTCTTTCCCAGTTCTAGTATGTATTTGAGGAACCTATAGTACAGCAACTCCAGAGCTCTTATTGTCTCTTCCAGGTTCTCTTTTCCTATTTAAAATGAAGCCATTGTTTTCTTTATCCTTTCTAATCTCACGTCTGCAGTCAGTGCTCGGCAAAGTGTGATCTCCCGCAGCGAGGCTGCAGTTAGGTCTAACTTTCTGAATGCTCGCTTTTTAAGGTAGATTATTATTTCCATTTCACTGGGAGCCTTGTCAGGTTCTTGTTAATAACCATTTTCTCAAGCATGGACCTGAAAAAAGTGTGAAAACTGTTTTTCTTCTGTTTAGAAAAAAAGAAGCTGATCTTACAGACGCATATACTTCTGAGGTTTGGAGACCCACGCTGTGCATCCATCTGCATGAAATCTCTTATACCAGGATCAGAATATTTTAGCTCTGTAAAACCTACCAGGCAAAGGGGTACGCATTGACTTAATGTTAACCTTAGTCTTATTGAGCTCAGTAGGATTGGTCCTGTGCATAAATTTATACATCTTAACATAGTAAGAGACAAAGAAAGCATTCCTTCAGAAACCACATATAAACTTTTTACTCATAGGATGTCAATAACAAAACCTCCATGAGCCAGGACTCCAACCATCTAGTTTAACCCCTGTGTAAAGCGTGATTCAGGCTTATTTTGTAAGTAATCTGTAAATATATCATCCATCTTTCCTTACTGAAGATTGTATCTGATAACATGAAAAGAGCATCCCACAGATTTTCAGATGATTCTCACATCTCTCCATTCTCAGTGAAAAAGAAGGGTAAAACATTGAATTCATTATTTTCACTGCCTTTGTGCAAAAAACGTTCTGCAAAGAATTTGTTTATGTTATTTACATTTAAATTCAATGAATGTCATAGAGAAAATTAGGTAAAATTCATGTCACCATTTCCTGAACTCATTTGGCTCTGTATAGGGCATATTGTAAAATTCCTTCCAGAACAAAAACACCATCAAATTAATTTTGATGTGTGTTTTTTGTAATACGTGTACAACCTCCACTCTAAAACATCTGCAAACATTACACAGGAGTTTCAGAGAAAGTGATTTCTTTTTTTCTTTTTTTCTTTTTTTTTTTTTAATTACGAGGAAATGCCTTGAACAAGGAATCTGGTTGCTCTGAGGGTACACAGAAGAGTTAAAAAGGTTGTTGCTGAAATAAAGCATTTGCTACATTAGGCAAGTAGAAATAGGTTTTCTCACGTCCTGATGAGATGGACATGATGAAACGTGTGGACTCTATGCACAGCTTTCAGGAGGAGCTTTTTGCAGTATTAAGAAGAGCTCTTAGGCAGCAACAAGTGTGACCCATTCACACCAGAAATGGGAGAGAGGGATTGTGCAGCTCTGTCCTCCTCAGGATGAGGCTTCCAAGGATGCCCTGTGTGATCTAAAGGGAAAACATCTGTGATCCTCCAGCAGGCACTGAGCTCGCCTAGAGCTAATGCACTGAGTTACAGTGCTGCTCCATTTTCCCTTCACTTTTTTCCTTTCTCCTTCTTCCTCTTACTTTTCCTTTTCCTTTCCTTTTCCGTTCCCTTCTTGCATTTCCTTTTCCATTTTTCTGTCATTGTTTCCATTTAGCTTTCAATTCCTTTCTTCCTCTTCCTTCTTCCTTAAACTTCAAAGCCAAGAGAGGGCTTGTTATCACTTCCCAAGTCTGTCCAACAAGGATTCTGCCAAATAAGAAGAAACTTCCGTTTTTTGCTGCTCAACACAGGGCTCACAGCATGGCTGCTGAGCACGCAGCATACCTCTTGGCATCACAGTGTGAATTTATGCCTTGCTAGGAGAGTGCTGTCTGCTTTTGCTTGTCTAAAACTCTTAATGCTGTTTGCCTTTTTGACCTTTGATGCATGCAGCACGAGCATTTTCAGGAAAGTATTCACAACAGCTTTGAAGTGTCCTATCTAAAAGCAAGAGTTAATCTGATTTATTTAATTTTTAAATTAAAAGTTAAATATGCATAACCCAGGTTATTTTCGTCAGTCATTTTGTAAATTCCATATTGTAATTTGTGATTTCATTTGCTCTTCCAGGTACCAAATTTGTCAGTGATTCTCAACAGCAGTCCCAAACAACTTCTTCTAAAAACTAGTGCAGCAGCATTTGCTACTCCTGAGTCTGCTGGTGATGATTCTTACACTAATGAGAAACTGTGTATTTTGTTAGCAGATCAGCTACTTTTCTGTTCTGCTGTTTTATCCCCCAAGAGTTCTTGCATACATGTCACCTGCGCTCATTTGGTAGATAGAAAGTGTCTAGATTTTAAAGATATAGACACCTCTAAAATGATACAAATCATGCTCTGAGAAACCAGAGAGATCACACTTGAAAAAAATAAAGTATTAAGGAAACAGAAAGTTCTCAGACAGAAAAATATCGGTTATCCTTTTTTATTTATTTATTTTATTTTCTTCTATTTTTTCCTGCTTTTCATTTTTGCAAATGCTCACACACTGAATGAGATGCGGCATGGACCCACAGCAATTTCTTATATTAATAAGCTTATTCAGCCAACTACTGAAGCTTTATTGGATAAAAATGAATTCTAAATACCTAATAATACATTTTTACTGCCCTGTCTAGAATTCAAACCTGTAGTCTATCTCTGCTCACAAAATAATGTATATGACAAAAATGTAGCCTCAATAGAGAAAAACCATCTGTTAGAGTTCACAAAGGACAAATTTAAGAAATCATTTCTTGGCATGCTAAAACCACATGTTGAAATCCTGTCAAGCTCAACTGGTATTACTTTTGGCAGGATTAACCATATGAGCCCAGAGATTAAAAAGTAGAATATCCCATGATTATGGGCAGTGTATGTACTATCTGAACAAACAAGCAACTGCATTCCTGACATGGCATTTTTGTATTTGTTGTACGTCCTTCATCTTCCAAACAATCTGTAGAGGAGCAATGATAAAAAATCTTACTTTTCATAAACAAAGAGTTGTGTGTTTTTGTGCCTTCTTTTCAGTCCACATCTGTGTTCATATCCAAATTTGTAGCTGAACTCTGCTTCTAGGAAAAAGTCAGAACTTCAGCGTGAATGGAAGGAGTAAGATTCAGATTTTCATTTCCACATCAAAACCCAAATCTCTTGTCTATAGTTGAAGTTTGGTCTGTTTTAGGGAGTGGGATTTTGGATCCAGCACTGCTGATTTGCATACATTCTTAATAGTACTCTGGGGGTGAGTATGATTCCGGTTTATATATTCAGAAAAATGATCTGAGAAAGGCATCTTTTTATTTTAATAGAATAGTTCATTATGGACTTGCTATTTATATGCAGTTAACACTTCAGTTTTACTAACTCATAGTATTATTTCCTGAAACTCCCCTTTACTTTATATGCACTGAAAGCCAGTGGCTGTGCCCAAGTGACTACAGGATACTTTTCCAGGATTGGGACTGAGCAGAGCATCATCGCCTCTGCAGGTGCCTCCAGACTCCCTGTCAGGAGTGCTTCTGCAAAATGGTTGTCTAAGAGGTAATGTGATGAGGCCTGAATGCAGGCCCACCGAGGCCATGAGGCCCTTTTCTCCTATCAATAATGTTCGAATCACAGCATGGTTGTGTACCTTTTTGAAAAGTAGACATCACATGCTGACTGAAGTTCTTCCTACCTACACACAGACTTAGAGAGAGTTATGCAATGCAGCCACATGTCCTTGTAAAGTAAAAGGAGCATGTGCTTTTCTAAGAAGTTAAAATCATTTATTTTACTGATTAGGAAAGCTAATTACTTTAAAAACAAATTGTATTTCTTTTGATTGATAGTACCCTAAAACTATAGGTCATTCAACTTCTGAACGCAATTTAATATTTTAAAGATTGCATTTGCTACAGTGGATATGAAATGAAAAATGTGATTCAGGAAAATACTCCATATTTTGGCAAAGGAAAATGTAATCATCATGAGGAAGCAATGCAAAATGAAAATGAAGGGTTGCAAAATACCCACACACTGAAAAATGTGGAATTTCAGATGCAGTGTGTGCAGATTATTCTAACTTGACTCCATGAACATGTTTAGTGTTTACTCTTCTCTCAGAATTATGTAGCTATTTCTGCTTAATACTTTTCTAAATCACAGGCTTTCTACTAGGCTTTCAGTGAATATTCAACATAAATTTTAAACCTGCCGGACACGCCTGCACTGCCTGTAAGAAATAAAATTTTCCCAGAAGACGTGTATAACTAGCTTCCAGCCAGCATCCTAATTCTGTATCTCTCGATACCTGGAACATTTTGTCCATGCGCTCAAATTCCAGTGATGGCTCCAGCAATGGGAAGTGCAGTTCTCTGAGATAGACCGGTGCCAGTCCTGTGGGATACCTGTAGAAGCTTTACATGATGCACAGGGATCAATCTAGCTCCCCTTTGCTGTGGAAAATGCATTTTCAGAATGTTTCTGTGCTAGAAAGTAATGCAATTCTTTTCTTTATGGACTGGGCATTATAAGAAACAGGCTACTTGACACAAAAAACAAATGCTTGAAATGCAAAGCGTTAGCAACTTTGTGGTCATTATTTGGTCAAGACTACGCAGCACATAGGTTGAGCTCCTATATTGCATTGTTCCCTGTGCCATCAACACACTACAAGCACTACCATGTTCTCTGAATACAAGTAGACATCAACTGGATTTTTTCCCCTGCATTACAAGACTTTACACATTTAAATGTCCTTTGGACATTTTGAGATCCTGCACAGGATGGTCCTAATGGACTAATCCGCTCCTTCACAGAGTTCCTAAAAGCCAGAAAAGAATAGCCAACTACCTGACAGATCAGAGGAGTATCATCAGCCATCCAGTTTTCAAGCAATAATGAAATAACCATTGCTTCAGTTGCCCTCATTCTTTTCTCAGCCAGCTGGCATTGTGCTACAGGGAAATTACACATCCATTTTGATTATTTACTCTCATCTGCACTCTATATTCTCCACCCTCCCCCTGGATTTAACAGTCATTACTGTTAATAAGGGCCAGATCAGGGAGTGCTGAGGGTCCAATTCGAAGGCCAAAAAAGTTAATGGGAGGCCTTTACGTTTTGGATCAAAATCATGCTTTCATACTCAAACAACTTCAGTGAAAGCAATGCACTCAGCTCCCATGTCACTCCAGCAAGAGACATGCACGTGCATCTGCAGATGTTTTAAAGAGAGCATATGGTTGCAAAACATCGCTCTGTGGCATTTATCAACATGAGGAGATAATATCACAGTGCACAGGAGAGGTTAGTGATATCTGCAAACTGTGGATTGACTTTAAATTTGATGGTGACACTTCCGAATCCATACGTTCCTACAGTCAGCAGTTCACTGATGATCAGTGGTACAGATAGAGAGGAAAGTGGAGACTTTAAAAGCCTCTTGAGGGGCTGGATGACCAGTTCTTTCCAATTTTAATGGGAACTAGATATCAAAAGCCTGTTGCCAAGGGAATCAGATGGGGAGACCTTAAAAACTGCTGGCCAAACACCTAAAAAAAAGTCAAATACAGGAATTTAGCAATTTTATTTTCACATCTGATTTTACCACAATGGCTGATGGTATTGGAAAGTGGTTAAACAATATTTGTGGAGAGAGGAAATCGTGGCTAAAGCCCATGGTTTATATCCTGCAAGAGATAAATGAAATGTACTCAGCGGTTGATCCTTAGCTGAACACAAGCTGTAGGGTAAAACATAAGCTTCAATCAGCTCTTGCAAATAATTTGAGCCCAATGCCATAAGTGCCTTAAATTAAATCCCTCTCAACAGGAGCCAATCTAAATCATTAAACATATGTCACACAGAGAGCTATAATCACTACAAGTGTTGTCTACATAGCATTTAATTTACATAGAAAATGTATTGTGGTTGTTAATTTGACCATTTTTCAATATTCAGTATCTCACAGAAAACATACATAGTTAGAAGCAACACTTGTTTTGTCACCAAGTGAAGGCTGCATGTGCACATAATTCTGTTACCCAGTTTGCTGTGGCATATGTAACTGTGAAAGAAAGCTTTCCTGCCACATATGAGCACCCCGCCTCTTCTTCGAGATCTCTGCTGTTATTTATTGCTCCCTTCAGAATTCTTCAAAGTTTTGTGTCAGGCAGGTTCATTAGATAACCCACACCTATCTTCTACCGTAAGAAGCAGAATTTCATCCCCTTACCTCAAAACAGAGCCCATTAACTTGTACGTGACTGTGACATGTCTTTCAGAAAGGCGCTCAGTGTTGATCTGAATAAATTACAACCTGTCAAGGAGTAGAGTTCTGGCTTATAGTCTTTAAAATTGTCTCTGTTTTTCAGAATCATACACACTGTGAAATGTCATATCTTTGGGGGAAGAAAAAAGAAGAAAAAAGAAAGAGAAACAAATTTCCCTTTGTCTATGTGATTCATGTTATACAAAACTTTCTCTAATCAATGGGCATCCAGACCTTTGGAGGCTTGTCCATCCCCAGGTGGCACATGTGTAAATGTTGTCCCAGGTTTGAGTGTTAGGGCAAAGAATAATAATAAGTAGAAACTTCTCTATGTTTGCTATGCTTCCTGCACCAGACGCATCTTTAAATAAAATAATCAACAAGTCTGGTTCACTTGTATTCTTTAGTGTTTGTTAGAAGTGTGTCATGTGGAAGAGTAAATAGAAGTAGCTTGAGACACTTCACAGGTACTGAAATCAGAGTCATGCCCAGCAGGCACCAGTGCCTTGTAGGCACAAAATAACTAAGCAAAGCATAAAGGAAAAGAAAGATACTAACACAACGAGCCAAAGCAGCCTTTTTGCCACACCAGCACCAGCCAGCGCGTATTTAAATAGCAGGGTTTTGCTGTAATAGCTTATTTCTGGAGTTACTGAAACCAATATGATAACACAAAGGAGCAGGGATACAGGTTTAATACGAATTTTGTCGAATTCAGGGGAAAATGTTCCACTTATGCCAGGGAGAGAAGAATCGCGTACTCTGAGACCTGCTTGTCTGAATCTAGAGAGTGTATATGACAATCTGCAGGACAAGGTTGTCCCATGTCTGAAGCCCTTTTATTCAGCCACTGCTTTATACCCTGCTTTCCTTGGGACCTGCCACATTCTCCTCAGGAGGCCTTCTTAAATGAAATCAATTATCTGAAAATCTTAGTCCATATTTCCTTTGGAGCCCGTGTTTATGCTTAACGAGAGGTGGTGAAGTTGCTCGATCAGGCACTTCTCTTTCTCCAGTTTCAGCAGCCGTGAAACACAGCAGCTCCACCAACTTGAAACAATCTCAGCTCAAAAGTTAAGGAAATCCACCCTGGGGCTTGCAGATGTCCAGCACAAGAAGCTCAGTGTTTCATTTTAAGACAAAGACTGGCCTTGATGTCACTTTGAACATACAGACCTAAGATGTATCTTCCCAAAAATGGAAGACCTTTCCGGAGTAAGAAATGTCAATGAAAATAAAAAATAAGACAACATATAGAAAGCTTTATATGCGGAGAGGAAACGTGAGTCACCTAGAAAGGAAATCTAATCTTTCTTGACCTGAAGTTCTAATTTTACTTTTAAACATAAGTTTTTCTCTTCTGATTGATGGTAATACATTAAAATTATGACTATGTAATGGGTTTCAAGCCATACTTTATGCACTGTGCTAACTATAACTAATTACAATTTCCTCTTCATAGCAAGGTTATTTTATGGACTTTTAGTTGAAATTTCTAACAATGAAACTAAGATTTAAAAAAAAAGTCAAAAACACATAAAAGCTATAACTTGCAGTATCAGCTTTTGTATGTTGAACATCTGAGGAATGATTTAGTAACCATAATGTATTCACTTCGTGAGCCCAGAGACACAGTTTTCAGTTTTTCAATGAATAATCTTCCTTGTTTTTCATAAATCATTAAAAAATATATTATAGCTTTAATGTGACCAATGCATTCATAAAATTCTCCACCAAACTTCTCCCCCCCCTTCTAAAGCACATATCTAACCTTTCCATCAAAAATTGATAATTACAACTAAATATAATGTAACTACAACTAATAGCTGCCTTATCTATATAGGTTGCTCTGAAAACAGTCTCCTATTTATTTCCATGGAAACTACAACAGATACAGGAAGCACAGTAACACTATTTGATAGAAAAAATTCTCAGCTACAAAACTCTATTTTTCAACATAGTTACCACCATTAGCTATGCAATCCAAAGATCACTGTGTACAGTAATGCAACAGCAATTTAATTTGCAGCCAAACATAAAATAAGATGTGTTCTGAATTTTCATTTAACACTTGCTGATATGCAAGGATATGCATTTGAGTTTTTTTTTTTTTTTTTAAGAATTGTAGGAGACTTTTAGAGTCTCCATTCAGACAGATCTCATTTGCTTCATGTAGCTCTTGAAACATAGGAAAAAAATGCTATATGCAAAACACTTTGGATAAGAAACAAAGAAGAGAAACAGACTTAGCTGCTACAGCCTTTTCCACTTAGTTTTATACTAAATTCATCCCTGAGAATCAGCTAGTAAGATGCAGCACTGAATTGCCTCAGTCTGAGAATGACTGCTGGTGCAACAGGCATTCCTATGCCCCAGATACAAATGTTAAGCATTTCAAGTTTGGGTTTTATCTAGATGGACGATTGCTGGCTCAGGTATCCTGAATTTGCCAACACTTCATGATTTGTCTTATCTAAAAGATGCTGCTTTAATAGATTTTGTGAGTGGTTTGAATAGGGTTCTCTGAAACCTAGAGGCTGATGTACAAATTAAACAAAAAGTTTGGATTCAAAGAACATTTGGGGATATTCAGCACTAAGAAAAGTGGTGATACAACATGGAGAGTCGCCCAGTGAAAGAACTTCTGAAGTTCAGGCTCATATGTCCCCTCTAATTTCAACCCCATTATGCATAGGAATTTCAAAACCATATGTTTCTCCATCAGATGGTTTAACATTGCTGGGAACTCTCGGTTCCCTCTGTGCATTCTAAGCATTTTCAAACCTGTCTTGTGAGAATAGAGGCTTTTGAAGAATATATGTTCTTCTTTGGAAAAAAATAAATAAATAAAAACAAACATTGCAAGAAAAAATGTTCCTGTGGTTGTTAGTGGCTCCAGTTGGGGTTTCCATTCCAAATTTCCGCTGAAGGTGCATAATTCAACATTTCATAAAGTTGTGATGAGGTACATATGCACTCTGTTTACACTTGTTACTTTATCATTTGCAAGTGTAGAGGTGAATAAGATATTTTTCAGACACAAATGGCCCTCAGTAGTTTCATGAATAGAAATGTTCCAGATTGGTAATTACCAAGAAAGCTTTAAATTGCAGACATCTCAACTAAGTGCCTTTTCAAGAGCCAGCCGTCATTATTATAAAGAAATACGGCAACTCAAAATGCAGGTACTGATTAATCATTATTTGTAAGAGTGGATTGATTGCAAAATCTGCAACCCCCATCCTCAAAGACATAGTTATAGATAAGCCTACTTAGATGCTGTACTTTACAAGACTGAAAATGTATCCTGATATTTTTCTTAAAGCACCTGTTGTACTGAGGGTGCAGTATAACTAATGTTTTGTTTAGAAAAATGACAGCTCATTTTCTGTGTTTTCCTTTTTGATACCTGGGTATTTAAGGATGAAACTACATGAATGTTAGTAAGAGAGAGACTGAATTATCCAGGGGGACAGAGGAAAAATATATTTCTATAAAGCCGAGGGAATAAATTCTGAGAAAAACCTGCTGATTTCAAGTTGCTGGCATTTCACAAACCATGGGGGACAGCCAGTGAGGTGTCCCATCCCAGTGGTGCACTTGGAGCTTCAAGAGGATCAAAACAAGTGATCCTGTGGGAAATCTGGTGACCATCTCCCAGGACCAGAGGTGTAGCCAGAAGAGGAAGGTGTCAGGAAGTTCCCCAGTGGTGCCTCTGGTGTGCTTTTGAAGCTGAGTCAGGAAGATTTCTGATTGAATTACTAGGTGTTAGGGGTCCTAGGTGTTCCCTAATGCAGGAGAGAAGCACTGAGAGACCACAGATGCCCTGGGATCAAATTGATCAGGAAAATTTTTGTTATGCCATTATGTCATAGCTCATGGTTTCTTGGCTCCCGTATGCTACAGAGGTCTCACATATTGTCATTAAAAAAATAATAACAGTTAAAAAAAAAAGATATGAAAGATCCCATTTTCACTTCATTTGGAAAGGATAAAGACCCCAGAACTGCCGTGGATTTCTTCTTTTCTGACTGGTGCTACCCCACTGGCTGCATTTACTGCCTGCACTGATGGGGCCATAGACTACAGCTGTGACCTGAGATTCTGGCAGGATAAGTGAAGAGCCCCAAGGAGCTTTGGCCACCATGGGAGAAGGGAATTCCTTCCAAATTATCTTATCTCCAGAGTGAGAGGAACAACTTCAGCCTCAGACAAGTCTACCCTAGACAGCTGCTGCATATCAGAAGGAAAGCAAAGTCAAAATTCGCTATCACTTGATGTGCAGAGTGTGACAACAAAACCTATGTAATTTTTTTTATCTCTAACATTTAAATTCTTGATACATTGTCTCAGGGTGCTATTTTTAAGTATACTCAAAAACAGTCCATGATGTCCCTAACGTCCATAATGTCCATAATAGTCTCCAAGAGATATCTCTGCTGTAGCTTGCTAGCTGTGGGCTCCTTGACATACCCACCCAGAGGAACCCATGTCAGTCATCTCTGAATCAATAGTAGCTGCCTTTGGGGGTATTGTAGCAGCTGGATTTCAGAAAGAAAAGAGGGATTAACTCAAGTTAGAGTGCAAAATATTCTCCCTGTCAACTTCAACCTCCCTCCACCACCACCTCCACTCTGAAAAGGATGTACTTTTGGATCCTCTGTGATCTGAGTTTATCCATGCTTTTTCAGGATAAACTCAGATTTCTTCAGCTTTAATAAAGACTTTCTGTTCCTAAGCGTCTTACAGATAATAGTGCTTAATGGGTACTCACGAAAAGAAAGAGTATGTCATTTTTAAATATATAACCCTGATATTTCTGCATGAAAATGCTTCTTATTGAATAACACACATTTCAAAGAGCAGTCTAGGATTTTGAGATCTGACTTTCTATTTCTGTCTAAGAGCTTGAGAAAAATGGCTAGTCCTGAAGTAGCGTCATCGCACACGCAGACTCACGATCACTTCATGGTAAAGCTATATCCTCAGCTCAGGACTGCTCTCCAGCTAGAGTAACTAACCTCTCCAGGGCTTCAGCCACATGAAGCTGTACATCTTTGTATGGGCCATCTGCTGTCAGAGTGCATAAAAAGAGTGAAGTGGCTGCACATACTGTATTGATCACTGCTTTCTTGGAAGTGAAAGATCTTGTATGAATTGCAAAGAAAGATGGTAAAGTGCTTTTTGCACAGATGTACTTCCTGTTTTGAGCTGGTACCTACACAAATGCACGCAGCAAAACCCCTCTGAATTCAGTTTTACTTGCTATTGTTTTAGATAGGATCTGTATTGCTCTACCTATATATTCATCTTCAGTAAGTTTGCAGACAACACCAAGTTGGGAGAAAGCACTGATCAGTCTGAAGGTAGGAGGGCCCTACAGAGCGATCTGGATAGGCTGGATCCATTGGCTGAGGCCACCTGTATGAGATTCAACAGTACCAAGTGCTGGGTCTTGCACTTTGGTCACAACAGCCCCATGTAGTGCCACAGGCTTGGGACAGAGTGGCTGGAAAGCTGCACAAAGAAAAAGAAACTGGAGGTGTTACTTGACAGTTGGCTGAATGTGAGCCAGCAGTGTGCCCAGGTGGCCAAGCAGGCCAGTGGCATCCTGGCTTATATCAGAAATAGGGTGGCCAGCGGGAGCAGGGAGGTGATCATCCCTCTGTACTGGGCACTGATGAGGCTGCACCTCGAGTACTGTGTTCACTTTTGGGCCCCTTACTACAAGAAAAACATTGAGATTCTGGAGTGTGTCCAATGAAGGGCAACAAAGCTGGTGAGGAGTCTGGAGCAGAAGTCTTATGGGGAGCGAATGAGGGAACTGGGATTCTGTCTGGATTCTGGGATTCCGTCTGGAGAAGATGAGGCTCAGGGGAGACCTTGTCGCTCTCTACAGCCACCTGAAAGGAGGTTGTGAGGTGGGGGTTGGCCTCTTCTCCCAGGTAACAGTGATAGGACGAGAGGGAATGGCCTCAAGGTGTGCCAGGGGAGGTTCAGGTTGGATATTAGGAACAATTCCTTCTCAGAAGGAGTGGTCAGGCACTGGCACAGGCTGCCCAGGGAGGTGGTGGAGTCACCGTCCCTCGAGGGGTTCAAGAGCCGTGGAGATGTGGCACCGAGGGACATGGTCAGTGGGCATGGTGGGGGGGGGCTGGTGTTTGGGCTGGGTGATCTTAGAGGTCTTCTCCAACCTTAATGTTTCTATGATTTGGAGAAATTACTTTTAGGTTTCCTTAGAAATAAAGTACAATTGTTTTCTATCTTCAACCAATTCAACTATATTTTTAAGCATTCTAAACCTTTTGAGGTGGATCCAGCTAAAAATAGTAAGTAAAACTTCCAGCAAGTTCTGCAACTCAAGGCTATCAGTCTTCTCGTCTTCCTTCAGTCACCTTTCTTTACATTCCCCTCATTTACTTTTTGTTTCTGTGAGATTATTTCCCCTTTGTTGCTTAATATAAACATTTTTTTTTCTGTAATTGTCCCCTCCCTCTACTTTCATGTTGCCTTTCCACACCTTTTCACTTTCAGAAGCATTTTGTAGCCCAGCATATAATGAGCAATTAATACATCAGGATGTCTGAAAGGGAAATCCTCTAAACCTGGCAAGTATGTAGGAAAATGGTATCTGTGAAACAGTGCTCTGAAAAAATTTAAAGAAACAAAAGAAAGTAAGTTGCTCTTCTAGTGGGACTATCTAAATTGTAACAACCTGGTAGGAGAGATGCTCAGCCATGAGAGAATTGAAAAAACTGTTGAAATTGGTAGAACCTTCCCTCAGCAAAGTCCTATTTCTGCTGAACAAATGATGGAGAGAAAGGCTAACAGCCTGCTACTTTGTTGTTGGGAGCCTTAGGGAAAAAAAAAAAAAAAAAGGAATTAATCCACTGTTTCTGTAGAGTCCTGGAGTGCTTTTTCCACACAAATTAGGAAGCAGGAGGATCATAGTGAAAGGTGCAGAGCTGTGGATGGATCCAGCCACAGAAATACAGTCAATGCGTGATTAACAAACCCATCATCTCATTAGTTAAAGGAATAAACTACAGGAATCTTTATTACTTTGTATACCTACATTATGAGCATTTTGGCAGTGCTCACACTGAACCAAAATACCCATCTGAAGCACTCGTCTTGCAGGGCTGTGGCTTCCTCGCTGTACTGCTGGCAGTGCTTCTCACCATGGCACTGGGCGGGATGGCTACTGGGGAGCCCTGATGAGAGCACCTCAATTTGCAACACACATCATGATCAAAACACAGCTCTGTTGAATGTAGAGGCTTGATTTGCCACATAGTTTCACAGCATGCAGCATACTACCTGTGTTTGGCACTGCAGAGCTGATGGTGCGCATGTGCAGTGGGAAAGCAAGATGATGTAACCCAGGATGAACTTTTCAGTGCCTTTTCTGGATAAACTGCTCCTGGGGAAAACATCTCACACAATATCAGAGCTCGGTGTGTGAAAGGCTCATCTGCCTATTTCTAGCTCCAAGAAGACAAGGGAAAAAATTCTTATTTCCTTCCCCTTGCTGCATGGCCAAAAATAGCATCAGATGGGACTCAATGTTGCATGTGTAACTGGGTAATTAGAACCAATTTTCTCCCTCTCCTGTTTTTCTCTCATTTGAAATTAATGCTGCAATACACAGAGAGCTAGTTCACCCAAGCAGGTGTGGTTATGTGGGAGGAAGAACAACAAACGATGTAAATAACATATGTACTATCCCAAATTTTTAATGACTGCTGACTAGCCCTGAATCAAGTGAAAATAACAAAATACAGGCAGCAAGACAATCATTTTTTAAGCTAACATGAAATAGTTCGCACTTCCAAAAACACCCTTTGGTTTCTTGCTAGTACTACTGCTGTATTGCAAGACATACATAAATCAGGTCAACCACTTTTTTCCCTGTAAAAATAGAAGAAGTTCATTACTTCAAAATTCTGTAACATGAATTGTGCCAATTGAGCCTTTGGGAAATATCTCCCCACTCGCAAGCTGAAATCAGACAGATCCCACTCAAAAGAGCAAATCTCTGTATCTTAACAAGCTCACCTTTTTATAAAGGTACGTACACACATACATATTTTTATCCCTCTGCTTGCCAGAGGATAAAAGCATAGTGGAATGCAATACTTCTCCAGTGTGCAGATAATTACAAGAACTGGCCCTGGCTCTTGTAGAGAGTATCTTGGATAGGGGAACGGTTTAGCATTTTCTGTTTAAGATCCTTTCCCTCCTTTGTGCCCTTCATCTCAGGCATTAACCAGGTCTTGGCCTGCACCCAGTCCTGGTGCGAGTCCTGGCCCTGCTGCAGTCACGGTACTTGCACCTGTGTGCACAACAGCTGAAATGGAAACGTGGCTTCTACCACCTTCTTCACTGTGTAATTGAGCGCTAGCCATGTTGTGTGAAAATAACAGAAAAGCTGAGTCCCTTTGAGGGTTCAGTCTAAATCAAGAAAATTTTGGATCAGACTGCAAAGTCTGACAAACTATACCCCATCTCTTGTTAAAGCTGATAGCAAGGTCTCCACAGATGCTGTAGGAGCGCACTCAGGTCCTGAACATGGGCCCAGAGGTGGATTTCAGTTGTGCAGTTTTGAACCTAGGAGTATCAATTTGTCAAATATTCAGCGACCTTTCTAAAAACAAGTCTAACCTCAAAAAAAAAAAAAAAAAATCCTCACATTTGCTGACTTTGACACTTCAGTTGCACCCTTTTCATTCTTCATGAGGTTGCAGGTCATGAACCTGCCCCAATTTTTGTTTTCTCAGTCCTGTTACACAGTCATGGAAAGGAAAAGTGTAACTTTTATCCTAGCCTCCAAAAGCCAGCCTTGCTCCAAATTACTCTGTCTGTAGATTTCTTGTAGTCTGGAGAAGCTTGCAATCTACAGCAAAAATAAATGCAGAGATATGGGTAAGGGAGGCAGGCAATCCTGTTGAGGACCAGAGCATGATTTACCTTTCTGTGCCCACTGCCTCTTCTTTTATTTTTGATTTGGATTGCTGGAAACAGTGCAAGTAGAGTAGGGAAAGGATATGTGCTTTCAGTATTGTCTGACATGCATCCCAAAAGGACACAGAAGGATGAAGAGTGGTAGAGGGATCATGTTCCAGATCCAGAATTTGGCATAGGCAGTGAGATGGCAGTGATATTTGGCAGGGCATATAGAATGAAATCAAAGGCATGCTGGACAGGAACAAAGCTGGGTGAATGCAAGATGGCAAATGCCAAGGTAAGGACAGGGGCTTCCAAAAGGCAGCGAAGAGGCTGAAGTAGAGACCAACGTGTGGAGGAGTTCCAAGTAGATTTGAACAGATTGAAGAGGGAGTGGTGGTAGAAAAGTCACTCAAGCTCTCAGCTTCACTGTCTGTAAAATGAAGATGATAATAGCTATCTAACTCAGAGGTCCCTGTTGTAAGGCTAAATTCACCTGTGCAAAGAATATTAATGTGTTTAGTTTATATTCTGTGAGCCGCATGCAAAACCCATGCATTTAATTCCATTAAAACCTAGGGGAGTGAGCCCATTTCAGTCTGGATTTGTAAATGCAAAATACAATTATTGTTGGTTATAGAATTGTGATCGTTAGTGATTATTCCTGAGAAACTTTTTTTTTTTTTTTAATTCACACATAGAGCAGTTTTTAGGTCATATATAAATTGGAGGTAATAGCCAATTTCTAGGCTAATCTTACACAGTTGGTGAGCTAACTTTAAAAAGAAAGATACTTTTAAAATGTCTGCTAAAGGTAAGCCCGTAAGTAATAACTCATTTGATTATTCTTTCCCTGTAAGATGAATGCCTACGCTTAGCTCTGTGAGGAGCACATTTACACTGGCTCTTTGTTGGGTGCTGCATGGCACAGGAGAAGTCATCCTCTGGTAACAGACAAGAATGGAGAAAAATGCTGGGGGTGTTTTCTAGCAGAAAGTGCTTTCAGTCCCAGAAGCACTTCATAGCAGTGGACGTTACCTACAGAAAAATCCTTTATAAGCACTGTTTTCCCTCACTCCATTTCAGACTCACACCTCAAGTATCAGAGGTGTGTGTGAGCCTGTAGCCATGCAGGCAGCAGAATGCGATGAGTCCATGTCAGTATTGGCAGAGAGCAAGGAAAAACTGTATGTTAATTTGGCTTTATGAATCTCCTACATTAACTTGATAACAGCAGCAACTTCTCTTTCAGGATGCTGGTGATGTGTAGCTGCACAGTCATTAGGATTTTAACTCTCACTTCTAGTCGGTGGCTAACAGCTGGCTTTTAATGAGGTCTCATGGACCTCCTGGTGTTCAGATGGTGCTGTGGGAAGAAGGTGAGGCTTCTCAAAGCATCAGTCCCTATGGGACATAGACGTTCAGGTATTTCTGGAAATCCTGCTAGTGCATGTTGTGGGACTGGAATGCCTTTGAAAGCCTCTGGTGGCTCAGAGCCTCAGGGATAGAGCGTTGACTTTCAGTGGGCCACATGCCTCCACATCACTCATTCAGCGTGCCATCCTGTGCAACAAACATTTCCCTGGGCAGACAAGAAGGTGCACATCATGCTTAGGCTATGAAACTAGGGCATTCTCTGAGCAGGGAAAGGAAGCCTGGACACCAACTATATAGAAATTTAGTTTTATCTGTGACTAGAGAGAGCTGTGAACCATAGAAAAACACTTTTGTCTCTAGGGAGGAGAAAAATTCCTATGTCTTTATGAGGAAAGTCTTAGTTGTTACCTGTATTTTTCCATTGTTCTTTGGTTGTACCTTTTAATATTTCAAACATTTTTTACTGCATGGTCAGCATGTTTGCTTTCAAATGGCATTCTTTTGAAGTATAGTGCCTGGATAAGAACATAACCAACATACAGCTTTGAGGTTTGTGAACTCTTCCTGTTTCTCACTTTAATTTCTGTCATAATATCAAAATACTTGTGATTAGTACTAATATGCTTACATCTAGAGTGATGTGCATGTATGAATAGCTGTGCTGGAATTTAAGTTGCTGAAACTGGTGGCTGTAGGACAGAGATTGTATGCTAGGGATGGCAACCTGGCAGTAAATAAAAATCCCAGCAGTATATTTTTTAAATCTGACTGTGTCTGGTGGTGGCTTGACTTATGGTCCTTGAATATTTTATCTAGTATTCAGCAACTCTTTTCTCTATTTTAACAATAGAGACACATGAATTACCTACACTGCCAGCATTTTCCACTGGTAAAAAGTAGGAAGAATTACTCTAGTGATAAAGACTTTTAAATTTTCCGGATGGCAGCTCAATAGCTGATACACAGCAGACTGCCAGTGTGCAAGCAGGGTTGACCACTGGTCCAGTGTACAAGCCTGGACACAGACCTGCCCTAATGTTACTTCATGCAGCCACACATGAGCTGAAGAGACTTGCAGAAAATTTATTTGGGAAACGTGAAGTTTATCCACCAAGATAATGAACATATAAATGTCCCAGAACAAGATCTAAATTTGAAAAATAACTGCTGTTTCAGCATATCCATGGCAACCCCTGGGTTTCAGGCTGGCTTAAGGGCAGAGCACATTTTTTCTCTTTCGATCTCCTTTAGGTGTCAGAGGGTAACACAGACCTCCCTAAAGAAGCAGTTGTATTTTCACACCTCTGTTTTGCAAGCTATTAGGACTATTTCTCTCTGTAAGCCTACCTCCATTGCATTTGGCTTTTTTGTAGTACGTCAATGGGGAGTAAAAAATAATTTAAAAAAAAGCTGTGCATTAAGACTGTTCTTATCTTAGCTATGGAGTAGATAAGGAAAATCTAACTGCAAGCAGGATATAGTTTTAAAAATTATTTTGAGAATTTTGCGTTTAACATTGAAAGCATCAAAGTGATACCACTGACTGAAATCACAGAAATTCATTCATGTCTAGTCAGGCAATACTGTAAATACACAGCTAAAAGAATATACTAGATCTGCTGTATTGGGACTGAAATTTGTTAGTGAGGTATTTTGCATTGGGGAAACCCAATCAAAAAAGCCTAGAGAGGCAGGTTGATAACTGCCATTAGAAAGGTCAGCAATGTTTAGCTGTTGCTGTTTATGATCATTTTTTAAATGGGGACAGGGAATTCTTTAGAATTTTGAATTCAGAACAGAATTTTGAGCTCTGCCTTGTCTTGAAACAAAATGTTGATATCCATTGAGAGGTATGGAAATCGATTCAGTCATGACCTTTTCTAAAACTCCCTCAGTTCATGATGACCCTGTTAAATGGAAATATTTGCTTGCTCAGAAGTACTGGAGCCACTTTTTCAGGTGCCTACTGGGGTGTGCTTTTGTATTTTTGACATTTTACTTGCTGTAGCTGTTTCTTTTTTTCCTTCAAAGGATGAATGAGGCTGATGCTGTGTCATATTTGTCAAAATCCCTTACTGTTCTCTGAAGAACAGTCACTCATGTGGCTCAGATCTTGTTTCTATCCAAGCAAGATTAGCCAAGTAGTCATTTTCTGCTTACTTTCTGCAGCTAAATTAAGAGTAGGGGCATATGCCGCTTTTCTCTTCAGTGTCTGAGACATCACTTTGTAAAGTAAACCCAGAAAGTGAAAGGTTTCATCACACATGTTGTACACTGAAGCAGGATTATCTGTTAAATCAATGTGACTGCTGGGTTTTTCCACTAACATGCTCATGTGCAGCTGATGGAGAGTTACTCTCTGCATGCAGTTAAGATTGGGTAACGTAGGTTTTGCTTTGTTTCTCCAGAGGCTGCGAGCAACAGGGCATGGGAGATCAGAGCATGGGAACACTCCTCACCTATGTCTGCTGACACAGCCCTTGGGAAGTGTTAACATCCATGAGAACCAGAGCAGGCCCTATAGTTCTCACACTCACCTGATTTTGGGTACTCAGCTTTCATGTGATTCAGGAAGCCAAAACTGCCCATCATGGGGGCAAACACAGTGCCAGTGCAGAATTATCAAATCATAGAATATTCTGAGTTGGAAGTAACACACAAGGTCCATCGAGTCCAACTCCTGGCTCTACACAGGCCCATCCAAAATTCACACCCTATGTCTGAGAGCACTGACCAGATGCTTCTTGAACTCTGGCAGGCTTGGTGCCATGACCGCTGCCCTGGGGAGTCTGTTCCAGGGCCCGACCACACTTGAAGAAAGAGTAGGTCTGCCACTGTCCAGGGCTAAGCAGCCTTTGGCTGAAGATGCAGAAGAGCATATACTGTCTGCCTGAAAATTAGGAAAGAACGGATGGAGGTGAAAGGGAGAACTTTGTCCCTGTAAGTGCTACCAGCAGCCTACCTTGAATGTCATGTCTTGTTTTTGAGCTTACCAGTAATAGCCTCATTCTGGAGCATCATTAATATCTTGAGTTAACATTGATTTTTTTTCCCTTTCTCTTGTAGAATCCTTTGGTTAATTTGCTTTTAAAATGCTGTTTATTTAAATGAATCATCTGACAAATGGGCTCTTCATCAAACTTGTCACTTACTCTGCTCTTTCTCTTTTAACCTGGACCTTACAATAAATTCTAAGCTTGATTGCAAGTCATCAGCAGAACGTGAGGAGAAGAGAAACTGTTTACTAAATTGCTAGATTTCATTAAGAATACGTGGATGAAAACACAACAGCATTGAACAGCCAGATTGTATCTGCTGCTTTGTGATGCAAATTATAGACCAATTCAGCTCTGTTCACACACATGGGTCCCGACAGAAAAATCAAGCCCGAACAAGTAGCAGTTCTAGCTTTTCTCATACTTCACTCAGAGCAAACAATAATATCGTCCATAAACTATCTCATGGACTTTTTTCATGGGCAGCAGGACACCCATTTTAGTGCTTCCTTCATGGTTTAACCTAAAAAGCATACAATCAAGTAAACATTTAGTGGTTTGGAAGAATGATGTTAGTGGTCTCAAAACCTCCCCATACTAGGAGTGGCAGGGAAGGGGGAGCACTAGCTTTCACTGAGTCTAAATGGCATCCTGTTTAGCATTGCTGGTTCAGCTGAAGGAGAATGGCTAAAAGAGAGTCCTGTGGAGAAAGACTTGGGGTGTTGGTTGATGAGGAACTCAGCATGAGCCAGTAGTGTGCACTTGCAGCCCAGAATGACAGCCGTATCCTGGGCTGCATCAAAAGAAGCTTTTCCAGGTGAGGGAAGTGATTGTTTCCCTCTGTTCTGCTTTCATGAGGCCTCACCTGGAGCACTGCATTCAGCTCTGAGGCCCCCAGCACAAGAAGGACATGGATCTGTTGGAGTGGGTCCAGAGGAGGCCATGAGGGTGGTCAGAGGGCTGGAGCACATCTCCTGTGAAGACAGGTTGAGAGTGTTGGAGTTGTTCAGCCTGGAGAAGAGAAGGCTTTGAGGAGACTTTACTGAGGCCTTCCAGTACCTGAAGGAGGCCTACAGGAGAGGTGGGAAGCAATTCTTTTTATCAGAGAGTGTAGTGATTGGACAAGGAGTAATGGCTGTGAACTAAAAAAGAATAGATTAAGATTAGTTACTAGGAAGAAACTTGTTACTCTGAGGATAGTGAGACACTGAAACAGATTGCCCAGAGAAGTTGTGGATGCCCCATCCCTGGAAATGTTCAAAGCCAATTTGGATGTGACTTTGAGCAACTTGATGCAGTGGCAGGTGTCCCTGCCCATGGCAAGGGTTTGGAATTAGTGATCGTTAAAGTTCCTTCCAATCCAAGCCATTCTATAATTCTATGAACTGTATTTCGTGCATATAATTATGAATGTCTTGAACACCTGTCCTGTTCCTACACAGACCTATCCAGAGTATCTCACCAGCAAATTAAAGCATGTACCCAAAGTTCTCTGTAAGTACATTACTGCTATGTCAACATGTACAGAAGTGCCCTGGAAAATGTGTTGAAAGTGTACCAATTGTACATTGTACATCTGACTTTCAGAAAGATGTAGCTGAATATATTTGAAGTGTACATAATGTTGCATATGCAGTTTTGATTAGTTTGTTTATTGAAACCTTCCCTCTTTCCGTTACTCCTTCTTTCCCTTCATTCCTTCCCCCTGTCCTGTGAATTTCTATTCTTCTTTTAAGGGAACTAAGCAAAAATTCTCTAAAATTCTGCTAATTAATTATAAATAGCTCTTGAATATACATCAATTAAAATTAATCTCAACTTAATAGGCAACTGATTAGAGGTCTGGAAGAAGTCCTAGTCCTGAAATGAGAAAGTGCTTGCATTTGTGGATATGCATAGGACACGATCACAATCTCGGGATACTTGAAAGATGTTATTTTAAATTAGACAAACAAATAAAAAGAACAATCTAAGCGCAATGATAGTTTCCATGATGGAGAAGATTTTTTGCTAACATCACCCTGACTAAATAAAAAGTTATTTTAGGCTACTGATAATAATCATTGACTTCTACCTTGCCTTGTGAGACAATTCTGCTAATTCTAGTACAGGTCCAAGCAAAACATAGCAGCTATGTATTGCTGTCCCAAAACGAAACTGGCATTGTTGCCAACTGAAAATACTTGTATTCCTCAGATGAAAGTAGGGAAAGTAAATTTTATCAAACCAAAAAGAGGTATGCTTGTTCATATCATTATTGTCATGAGGAATTACAGGCTCCGAAAGAACTACATAAATAAAATGCAAGTCTGAAATACTGGTAATAAATAAGAACATAGCTTAAGTTGGCAAAATTGCTGAAATTATGTTAAGGTATTGTTTATACATGGCTTTGAGAGATATTATATAATGTTGTATATTCAAGAGTAGTTAGAAATTACAACTTGGGTTTGATAGTCTCCAGTATTTTCATTGCTAGGTTAACATTCAAAACAGGTTTTAATTCCACTGTGTTTCCATTTCCTGATTGTCAGCTAATGGCTGCACTATTCCTAAATTGGTGACGTCAAAATTGCAAGAGATTGCAGCGCATTAGCTGAATACATTCTGATGCTCAGAAAATATAAAGCAATATCTAAGACTCAAATTTCACATGGGGAAATGTGAAAATATGTAACGGAGAAATCCAAAGTATTCTCTAGTGACTTGCACTAAATGAGTAAATTATACTTGCAAAATCAAGTACTGAAGCTGGAAATTGCTGTTTAAAGGAGTTATTTTTTTCAAATTAGCTGTGTTTGTTATGCATTCATCAAATCCCAGTGCTCCCAGACAGTTTGAATGTGTTGTTGGCATAATATAGTCTCTAGAGGCTAGAGGGAGTAGGCATCCCAGTATAAGTGGGACAGTCTGTTGGCTTGAAACATAGCCACCTTCTCCATCTCAGAAAATATGCCAAAACAATTCATAATGCTTCCAAAATTAAAATTGGTTCTTTACAGGCCCTTTTCTGGAAAACTTGCTTCCATGTTAAAGAAAAGTTCTGATTCACAGCATTTGTTTCAACAAGGATCAGGAAGTATGTGCAATTGGAATTTGAAAGGTAGAAAATAAGTTCTGACAAATTGAGCAGAGCTCAAAGACCAGTTGCCTGACTGAAATTGAAAAGGATGAGTTGGAAAAACCTCATTGTTCAAAAAGTTTAGAGGAACGAGTTGAAAGCAATTGTGCTAGATGTGTGACTGTCCTTGCAAGGGAACTTCTAAAGCGGTGCCATGATAGTGCTGGTAGACACTACATCACCGGAGACATCATTCACCTCTTTGGTATGGAGGTAGAATCTTCTCTGGGAGCAGCGTGTGGCTCAGCTGTGTTTTATACCAACAAATTCAGCTTATACAGTAACAAGCTTTGAAAAAGCAAAAATACTCACCTGTCCGTGAACAAACTGAGAAATAGCCAACAATGTTGTGCAAGGTGTAGGTAACAACAACAAAACAAGCTTTCCTAAGGCAAAGACCTCGACTGGAAATTTTCAGTCAACTTCTAGTCAAGCTGCTACTTTGGAATGTGGAACTTGTACTGCCAAGATTTGTACACTTCAGAAAACATCTTCAACACATCCAAGTTTCATCTCTAAACACAGATTAGGTTGAGCAGGGTAAACATGACCAATGAATATCACTACTTTTTTAGTTGGAAACTCAACAGAAGATTTAATAAACACTTAAACATTTTACCTTAGAAAGCCTGAATGATAAACATGCATTACAGATGTTTGTCTAACAAACATTCATAATATTGAGTTAACCTACAGTGACATTTGTGGATAAAATCCAATGATCTGATGTGCTTTTGCTTTAGTGCTTTTAACAGCAGTTTTAACTGTTTTCCTTTATGAACACTCAGCTTATTGTTGCTCATAATTTATTTTTCTCTTTTTATGTACAGTAATGAAGAGGTGAATAATACTTCTCATTTATCTCTGTATCAACAGGAGGGATCTTTGAAACTGTGGAAAATGAGCCCGTTAATATTGAAGAATTGGCTTTCAAGTTTGCTGTCACCAACATTAATAGAAACAGAACACTGATGCCTAATACGACATTAACCTATGACATCCAGAGAATTAACCTTTTTGATAGTTTTGAAGCCTCGAGGAGAGGTAATTATCTCAATTACTGTGTCAGTAACATACGTGTTCTATACCACCTTTCCACACCCCAATCTCTTCTTCTCATCCATTTGTAAAATGTGTATACAAACGGTAACATAAAATTTATATTTCAAAGGTATTTGAACTAAGAATTAAGCTGGAGTTGAACTTGTCATCTAGTTTCTGATAAAACACCTACATCCTGTCTGCATGCTAGGAGCCCCAGATGGAAGGTGGCAGGTCTAACCAGTTTTTCTTTCCAAAAAATAGATTTGCCACCTGGAATTCTGCAGAAAATGATCACTGCCTAACAGGGAGCACAGTGGGATGTCACAACCCATAATTAGCACATGCACACAGATATCCATTATTCATAACAAATTATTTCCATTGTACTTCAAAGAGCGGAGACCAGTAGTCTCCCAGTCTTGAAACATTAACACTTCAGTGGGCTAGAGACATAAGTACAATTCCTCTGTTATAAACAACTGTAAGATAAGAGTTGGACAAGTTAGGATTTTTTTGACTATTCTTTTATTTTTCCCAGAGGGAAAATTATGGTCCTACTATTTGCATCTAATTTACTTGCAGACCAAAACAGAAAGGGGAAAAAATACCGTAGGTTTCCTTAAGCACAGTGTATTTCTTCACCTCTAGGAGGCAACCTTGAAGTTTGCTAAAATGTTATATTCAGCAGTCTAGTTCCTGGAATTACATGGTGTGCATGCAATCTCATGCAAGCAAGTCCGGGAAAAGACCCATAAGTTGCCAAGACTTTGCTGATGTGCCTTTCAGTTCGTTATAGCATCTGTTTCTGTAAATGGTGCAAGATATGCTTGCTATAAGTTAAAAGATATGTTTGCCTTAAGGTAGACAAGAGCTAGAAAACAAACGTGCTTTGCATCACAAGTCATGCTAGAATACTGGTAAACTGTTGCCTTTCGAATGCTTAAGATACTAAATTCTCCTCATGGTACTCTAGTTTCTTACTGAAGGTTGGGGAAAAAGAGCATTTTCAAAGAATGCAAAAGACAACTTTAAATGATGTTTGTTGCATTTTTTCAAATATCAAACATATGATGATAGTATATGCTATCAAAAATCAAATATGTTGCAATTATAATCCCTGTAGTCCAGACTGAGAGATGATTTTAGATTCTCTATACAGTGAGAATCTCTTCTGTGACTGTTGTGAACATACTTCAGTACCTTCTCCATTTACTCTGTAAGAAGGAGCTTATTACAAGTATTTTTGTAAGTCTATAAGCTGAAGCACAAGGAATCCATGCAGACAATAATAATTTATTCTCAGCATAAATTATTGATAATATTTATGCAATTTTCACATTAAAACCTGTTATCCTTTCAGAAGGCTTCTGAATTAAACCTTGATAGCCTGTGCATTTTATGCTGTCTGTGAAACATCCATTTGTAGACTGAAAACAGAAAATTTATTTACCATCATATTTTATTACTATCAGAGATCTAAACATTAATTGAAAAAATCTGTGCTCATCGTGAGTATTTGGATACTTAGTATTTAGTCCAACAGCAGGGATTTCTTGACTTTCAGCAGAGAACCACCTTACAAGGAGTACAACCCTGCAACACAGTGCAGGGCTTTGTCCTAGTTCATAAAGACCTTATTAGAAACATCTTCAGTAAATTTTACAAATGGACAAAAGTAATTAATATTATTTCATCTTATGTCAGTTAGCCTGAGAAGATGTGGGAGACAAAAAGATGCCTACTGGGGGGATTCTTTTGCTGGAAATATTAACTACAGTGGATGAAATATAGGCACAAGGAGAAAGAAGTCTTTGTTTATATTAGCATTTGACTGATTTGGAAAGGTACTGAAATATCGGTGATGTTGGTTCTTTATTCTCTGTGTTGTTGCTGAAGCCTTTAGGCTTTATTGCTTCTTCTGTAAACACCGATTATGGAGCACCATAAATCATAATGCCCTTTACTGTTTATATTACTTCAGTAGCCTGAAATTAAAGCAACTCACATAGTAGCAGCTTGACAGTCATGGTGGGAATCTGTAACAGTTTCTGTTGTGATTCCATGAACATATTCCCTGACATACTGCCATGAAACTTAATTCATGCAATGTCCCTTTGGCAAGCCTGTAGTCAGAAAGCTCTTGGTTTCTTCAGGAAAATGCCATTCTGAGAAAGGCAATTTAGGAATAAATGTGATCTGAAGTCAATGATGTGCAGATAAGCAGTTTTGATTTTTCTATGTAGCAAGCTGGTTCTGGGGTATAATGCTAATCAGTAAAGCCATTTTCAGGAACCATTTATAAGTGGGTTTGGGAACAACACAGTTAACCTGTTGTCTCTTTGAAATGATGGACATGGATGGAAAATAAATTATCTCAGTTATGTCCCACAAGTTACCTGCTTTTGCTGACCAACAGCTTCTTCCTCTCCCCTCAGCATGTGATCAGCTCGCTCTTGGTGTAGCTGCTCTGTTTGGACCTTCCCACAGCTCCTCTGTCAGCGCCGTGCAGTCCATTTGCAATGCACTTGAAGTCCCACATATTCAGACTCGATGGAAACACCCTACAGTGGATCACAAGGATGCATTTTATATCAACCTCTACCCAGACTATGCAGCCATCAGCAGAGCAGTTTTGGATCTTGTACTGTACTACAACTGGAAAATAGTAACAGTAGTATATGAAGACAGCACAGGTAAGTAGCACTGGTGCACTGCAAGTTAAGTGCTTCAGCTAATGTATGTACATAAATTCTGTGACATAGTGCCTGTGATTGTTCAGCTTGGCATACTTACAGCAAACACAGAAGAAAAAGATCTCTCAAGGAGCAGCTAGAGAAATTTGCTTGTTTTTGCAATCTAAGTGAAAACTGAGACTGAAGTTGGAAACACTGACCTTCATATGGGTTCCTGACGTGATACAGCCCTTGAATCTTAATTGCAGGCAGGAACTGCTAACTCCACCAGGTAGTTTGCTGACTCCAGAGCACCTGTCAAGCTGAGCAGGGCTGAGAGCAGAGCAGGCCAGGTGGAAGCTAGACAATGGCTAATGGGTACCCCATGCCCAGCACTGTCTATGTTAGCCTGATGGAAACACTGGAGAGGCACAGGCCACAGCTCTTCTCTGTTACCAAGGCCCAAGGAAGGCAGCATTTTCTAACTGGTCTTTATGGATCAGTAGAAAATGCTCTTTTTCATTGATGCCTTGTTAAAGTCCCCTCCACTAACCTTTGTGAAGTGACACGTTGCAAAGATCCTAGTGAGACCAAAATGTTGAAGTTATAAATGAAGTGAAACTAGTCGTGGATTGTGTTGCAACCTTAACTCTTGGTAGATCTTTTACCTCCAGCAGCACTTCACAGTGGGGTGGCTAAAGCATATCATCCTTCAACGCCATCATTTTACAGTAAAGATGCAGCTGAGCCACATGCACTTCTGAAAAATCCTGGTGTGTGTTAGCAGTCATTGGTGCAAAGTAAGCATTTCACTATCAGCCTTGCTCTGAGAGAGCCCTTTCTCTTCTCATTGCCCACATGAACATAGCCTCTCTTAGAGCCCTACGGATGTGCAAGTTGATTCTTTGGTACTTGCATAAAACAATTCTGGCTGGGCTGTGAAAGCATCTACCCAAGCCTTTAAAGGGAGTATGCAGAAAAAACTGACCAAACTCAAACTCATCTATGTTAAAGTTAAGTTGTAAAAACATGTCTGAAAAACAGAACTCTGCAGGAAAAAAATAAAAAAGAAACCAAAAATAAACAAGAGTTTTAACACTGAAGATGTTGTATTTATTTCCATACAGTTGACAGCACAAAGGAAGCATGTCTCCTGCTGGATCCCAGAGGTAGATTTCAGTGCCAGTATTCTCTTCTGCTCACCTTGGACTCATAGAATATGCCGAATATACCAGAATGCCAGAGGTAGAAAAGAAAGAGCAAGTCAGGCTGGGTTTACTGCAGCAGTCTTTGTGCATTTATATTAAGATGGTCTAGGTCAGCAGGATCTCTCTGGGACTCCTAGCTCTAAAATACATGCCAAAATACACCTATGGCTAAAAAAAATTCAGGTCTTCTTGAGCCTTTTTCATTACCAAATTATCATTCTAAAACACTAAGTGCTGTGTACATGTTCAGTTACAAAATTGACTGATATCAAGGAGACTTCATTTGCAGAGATATTTCCAAAGCAAATTAATCATCAATCATCTTATTAGCATGAAGTCAGGAAAGAAAACAGGTCAACTTTGAACATTATAAATATCCTTTGGACTTGGGTTTAGATTGACACCACTTCGATCAGGATTTTTTTTGTTTCTCATCTCTCATGTTAGACATATTTATACTATAAAAAGAAAAAATACAAAGATTTTTTTTCTTAGAGACTAATTGTATGCAAAGAGCAGCTTCATTCCTAATTAAATGTTGAATTAATAACTGTAACATTGAACTTCCAGTGCTTCATGCTCAGGTTATTATTGAAGTTGCAGTTTAAGGGTCTACTTTGAAGATTGTGAAAGTTCTGCTTTCATTCTTCACACTACAGTACTGCTCCAAGCTCACACGTCACCATGGCCACCTCTGGCACAGAGGCCACATACTGTGCCTGTTTGCCAAGCTGAGATTTTCCCCCACCTCATGCAGTTATGCCTTTCATTGCTGCATGGACACTTCCATCAAGAGAAATGCAGTTACAAGTTTGGACAGACCAATAATAAAAAATCAGTTTATCTGAATGAGCATATGTTTCCAAATGATCCAAACCACTTATGCCTATCCTCCTTATCTCAAACATTATTTAACATCCTGCCAGTTTTTGCTATCCAACTGTTCTTCAGCCATAACTTTTTTCCAGTTGGTGTTTTTGGAGTGAATACAGAGACAAAAGCATTACAAATTTCTGAACAACATACTACTAGCCTTCACAGACCTTCACTGTTTAATAAAGCTTTCTCACTGACATCTGCTTCTTGTGGTTGAACAAATTAATATCTTATAGGTTCAAATTTTTCTTGGAAAGGTTGATATATGAAGACGGACACCTCCCAGGAGGAGACAAGTGCTCTATGCATCTAGGAAGCTGCCTGTATCAACACAATTTATAACACCAAACGTAGAAATTTTGTTTGATACAGAGCTATCTTCACTTGACAGCTCAACGTGTCTCTTACTGTAGTCCCAGGTTTTTGTTCTTCAGCATTTTACAACCATATCAGCTTTATTTCTAGTTTGTCTACTAGAGTAAGCTATTATATGTCATCTCAAAAATACTTCTTAATATTGACAAAGCTTCACCACTTTTTTCCAGTCTTCTAGAATTTATTCAAAGTTTCAACATTCATAAAATTGTTGAGTGTTCGTAATCTGCTCAGCAGACTCTACAGGGCTTTCAGTGGTAAGCAAATTTTCCATAAGCAGATCTAGAAAATCTGCAAGCAATAGTGCTAAAAATATGTTTGGAATAGGAAACACTCATCTTGCTTCTTATCAAATGCAGCAACTTCTGTCTTCTATGTAACATGTTGAACAACTTCACTGTCTCTGTCAAAGGGACTTACAGTACTTTAGAGCTTGTATTTTATTCCTAAAACATATTAGAAAAGTTCCTTCATGTTTCCTGAGTTGGGTCAATCAGATTTTTACCCTCTCTCTTGTCTCACAGTCATCAATATAAATAGAATGATAAAGTACACTATAGCTGATTTTTATTTCTAATTGCTGTCTTTTCTGTGCCATTGAAAGATGGACTTTCAGTCAAAGTCATCTTTCTAGATAGTAAATTAATAGCTTCTGACTATAGAGTAAAGATCTCATGGTTTTCTCTCTCTGAAATTCTCACCTTATTCCTTATTGCCTATAGCTCATCAATACTAAGGTAAAATAAGACTCCTAAGCAAATATATATATATATTTTTTGAGACTGTCCTCCTGTTTTACATATTAGGCATAATTCACTTTATTCTTAGAGTCCCCAGGCTGTAATCAGCCTTCATTCTGAGTATTAATTAAATTAATTAAAAAGAGTTAATTTATACCAAGTGCAATGCCTTGCACGTGTAACACAAATAATTGTCTCCTGGAGTTGAAAAAAATCTATCATAACCTTGCAAAAAAGTGCATTGTACATTGAGCATTGAATTCCACAAACCATAAATTATGGTTTATCTTTCTACATGCTAGATCTGGGTATGCATCTTTTTCCTTGGTTTAATTCAGTAGTTTATAATGGATCCCTTCCAATATCACAGTTTTTCACATAGGTATTTTGCATATTGATCTGTAACAAACACATGACTTTGTTTCAGTTGTCAACAAATCAAACCATAGCAATGAAACTGTCTTCAGTTCAGGTTTGTCTCTGCCTCTTATCTTCTCTATCTTCCCAGAATTAAATGACTTCAACCTACCAGATGCTGAGAAGGGCAACCACATCAAATTCCTCATCTTTTTAAGAATCTTTGACTTCCTTCATTTGTTAGCCAGCTGTCCTAGCTTTATGTTAAGATTCTGAAGAACCAAATATTTTTGTCATATCAGATCAATCTGATTGCACCGAGAAAAATTTGAGTTCTTACTAAATTAGCTACACAAATTTATTATTAAAAAAAAAAGAAAGAGGAAGTGGGGAGGTGAACACTTTCTACTGACATACTACCATGCTTACCACCAGTGTGTATAATTATTTGCCTGTTGGAACATTGCATTCGTGTTAGGCATGTTTGAACTCCTAAATATATCACACACAACTTGAAGCAGTTTTAGACATTATGAAATTATATTAAATATTCAAAGACTTTCACATATTTGAACATTTTACTCAAGTGTCAGAGCAAACCACTTCTCTTGTTCAAATCACTAAAAGACAAGTTGGAAGTGTACTGAATCCATCAATGTTAAATAAGCTGTTTCCAAATGAAAGGGGAAATGAGTTTAGATGTCCGGATAAAAGAGTACAGACAGTAGGCCAAGAAAGTTAATGCTAAAAGTCTGGTTTCCATCCCTACAGCTTTTGCTTTGATGTCCTAAATTAAGCCTTTCCTCTCAATAGGACTGACTGTTGCTCTCTTTGGGCTCTTTGAAGTTCACACTCAGCTACCACAGCTTCCACCTGGCCATGCTCTACAACAACATTTTCCCTACTGAAATTCCCGCTCTAGTGCAGATCTGCAAAACTGTTTAGGCCTCATCATTCACTTTGCAAAGAGTGAACCAATGCCCAGGATATGCTACTTATGAGCCCTTCCCATGTTAGCAGCTACTTCCTTCCTGAGGTTATGGGGGGTCACTGGTGCCTCCTGACTGTTACAGACTGGGTGGATGATCTTGCCAAACAAGAGGAAAGTGATTGCTTATAAGCACTGCACCTTCCCACACCTTCATCCCTGTCCCCTTGGATTTAGACTAAGCATTTAAGATACGTTCCTTAACAAGATATGTTTCACATCAAGTATTGGTGGTATTATGTCCAAGGGTTTGGATCTGTGGAGTGGAAGGAAGAGGAAGAGAGCACTGATGACTATTTCTCATAGCTTTTGACTATGATGGCAGTTAGCTGATTCAGGCTTTTGTCTATTCTCAAAAAAAACCCTGCATTTCCTTTCACACCTAAATGCTTTTTTTATTTCTTCGGTACACTACAACCAGGCTTTGCCTTAATTTGATGTGGCAGTAGGAAGTGATGTGAAGCACAAATCCAAGTCTTACATGACTGAAGGAGATATTTTATTATTTTTTCTTCTGCTCTTGCAGTTCAACCACACTGGGAGTTAAGTACTTTCTGATGGTGGAAGGAGATACAACAGTACTTAGTCTGAAGCTGCAGAGATTCCTTGCATGCTGGACTCTCCTCATATCAAAACTTATTTTTTCCTCTTAGAGTCACTGTTTAGTATAGTGGCTGAGACACTGCAGGCAACAGCTGAACACTTGAATGCACGATACAGCCAAGTTACAGCTTTTCAGGCAGATTACATAAACTCCTATTTGTTCGTCAGTGTTGGAAGCATGAGCTCCATTCTCATAATAATGAGTTCAAATTGTTTCATATCTACACAGGCTGGCTTCCAGCCAAGATCCAATCTCACAATATGTGCAGTAATTTACATTTGAATACTCATAATACTTAATATTCTGTATTGACTGTTGGTACTTGAAGACCTGAAAGAACAAATCCAGCATTGCAGGCAGAAGGAAAGACTTTTTTTTCAAAAAATATTGCCAGAAAATTGAGTGAAAGCCAACAGTAGACGCCAACAGATATATAGAAGCCAACAGCCAACATAGCAATATGTAGCAACTAGCTAACATCAGAAGAAATAGTGATGCTTCGCTTTGCCTTCTATGTGCCATTGGATCAATGAACCAAGGACACTCATGCACAAGACAAATATATACCCCCTCCCAGTAGGAGAGCAATGAGTTTTTTCATATTAATCATTTGTTTGATTTTTGTTTAAGAAGTGCTCCTTGCTTGTATTCTTGTTCCCTCTCTGCATAGTGTTAAGGCAGCCTTTTACTTTCTCTCAACAGGAGATCATGACTTCTTTTGTAGGAAAATTAAGTTCATGTGTAATGAGAAAGAGACTGTAATCACACACCTCAAAGAACTCTTAACTATCTTACTTTGGTTTTGGAGGCAGTACAAATTACATAGGAGTGCTGAATTAGCTAGTAGAATTGCACTGTGTTTAAACACTTGGACAAATCTTCAACTGGTTGAGCTCCACTGACTTCAAATAAGCCCTGTAGATTTGTATCAGCTGAAGACAAAGTCTTAGAAATCATGTTCTTGTGTTTACAGATACAGAGCTGGATCTCAAAATATTTCAATTCTTTATCAGATCTCAGACTTGCTGAGTGAACTTAAGCAAGCCATTTAATTTCACTATGCCCTCGAGCTTTTTGTCTCTGAATTGATGATAAGGAAAAATTAAAGCTCCCCTCTCTGGGATATTGCAATTTATGCTGAAAAGAGGACAGCAAAAGCCATATGGATGCATATTAAGAATAGTTGTTAGAAAGTGCCCTCTTTCTCTCCTCATCTACATATGCTAGCTATTAGGCATGAAATTCATTAATTCTATTTGTTTAGTATTTTTCTAATAAACATTCTAATGTTTAGTATTGAGATCATAATTTGCTGCCAGTAAAGAATTACATATTTTTTGCAATATACAGTATCAATATACAGCTGAGGCTGTTCAGCCTGGAGAAGAGAAGGCCCTGGGGAGACCCGTTAGTGGCCTTTCAGTATCTAAAGGGGGACCGGAAGAAAGGACAGACTTTAGTAGGGTCTGTGGTGATAGGACAAGGGGAAATGGTTTCTAACTAAAACAGAGGAAATTGAGGTTGGCTATAAGGACAAAGTTTTCTGTGATAAAAGTAGTGAAGTACTGGAACAGGTTGCCCAGAGAGGTGGTGAATGCCCCTTCCCTGCAGACATTCAATGTCAGGCTGGACGGGGCTCTGAGCACCCTGATCTAGCTGTAGGTGTCCCTGTACACTGCAGTGGAGTTGGACCAGATGGGCTTTAAAGGTTGCTTCCCACTCAAATGATTCTATGATTCCATGAGTACTGCATCAATACAAACATGTGCTATAGTCAACAAATTCAAAATACGTTTTGGAGCATTTAGATGCTTGAAGTGAAGTATAATCATGAAAAGGGAAAGCTATATCAGTCAGGATGTTGGCAAATATGATTAACAGCTTAGATACATGAAATATGTTAAGACTGGTAAGAGATATTTTCTAAAGTGACAATAAATACTCATTGAACAAAAAGATTAGTTGTATAATTGCATATCATTTTTCAGGTCTCATTCGCCTGCAAGAGCTCATCAAAGCCCCTTCTAGATACAACATAAAAATCAAAATCCGCCAGCTGCCCTCTGGAAATAAAGATGCCAGGCCTTTACTCAAGGAGATGAAGAAGGGCAAGGAGTTCTACGTGATATTTGATTGCTCACATGAAACAGCAGCAGAAATCCTTAAGCAGGTAAGAAGAAGGGGGTGAAAACACACAATATTAAACTTGCATCCTGAAAGTTGTCAGCATATCTGGTTTTCATTTTGTGGGAAACACTAAAACTGAATTAATTTCCAGTTCAGCCACAGACTAGCTAATATCAGGGACAGAAGACGCTACAGAACCTGCAGCAATTTCTGAGCACTCAACAAGATTTCAGGGCTTCAGAGAGCCATAAGAACCAACATGGTGTCTGATGAGAAGCCCATAAATATCCAGAAGGAAATATGCATTTCTTTTTAATACTTCAGGTTCTGCTTGACTGGGAAGATTTCTGCATTTATTTTAGCTTATTTTAGTTTAATCAATACAGTTTATATGTCTTCCTCCACAGAAAAGAAATAGCCCCATTTTGGAGTGCTTAGAGAGTGGCTCACATCAAGCTATTGCCTCCACAGAGGCTGCACATCAGGTTCAGCATTGACTGCAGTAACAACAGGGCATTAATCTACAGCAGAAAATAGCATAGCTCTGCATTCACATCCCGTAACAAAGCAAAATGTGGTCTGCTGGCATCACCTCATTACATTTTAAACCCTGATACAGCAAGAAGATGGAATAGAGACATTATCGGAGACAAAATGTGTACTTTAAAACAGGAAGAGAGTCTATTGTTCAAGGGCTGGCATAGCCCTGACCTAAATGTGAGAGCTGGACACTCACACAAGGCAAGGGCAAGCGCCACAAAGCCTGATGATAATGGGCTGGGACATCACCAGGGGCACATAAAGAGTGGTGCGAATTAGAATTTGCTGTTGTCACTTACTATATATTTCTAGACAATCAAAGTCTGAAGCACTGGCCCCTGCAATTCATTGGCCTATAGACAATAATCTCAAGCAAGTAATATGCTGGGAACAGTGCTTTTACTGCCATTGTAGGTTTGGAGTTTTTTGTTTGTTTTGTTGTCACTGTCAGTCTAATGGGAAACATTGGTCATAGGAGACCACCAGGAGAGGTCCTACTGATTTAAACGCACAAAGTCAGGCTGAAATAGAACTCTGTACCAAAGTGGGTAAGACAACTTACTGAATGTATTAGTCTGTAGAGCCTGAAACCATCCTCTCCTCATAGGAGACCCTTGGTCCTGTCAATACAGACTTGCAGGGTGCTGTCCTAAATCAGCTGAGCAACGCAGCTGAGAGCAGGTACACAAGCTCCCATAAGCTGGTGGGGTTGGATTTATTACTGTCTGTACTATATTTTAGAGTCTTCTTGTTGCAAGTTATGTATATTTACAACAGGCCCATATGCAGGTGTGGTCTTGGGAACATGAGGAAAGAGCAAGGGGAGGGGGTGCAGTCACACAGCTGTTCTCTCCCCAGCAATATGTGGGAAGGAAGTGGACAGGAGAGCTGCTGTGCTCTCACCCTGCTTGCCAGAGGGCTATCCAAAAGCATTCAAACATGACAGCAGGAACAAGCTGCTCCAAAATGAGATTTTTGGGGGAAGGGTTAAACTGACAACATGAATTTTCAAGGCTCTGCAAGAAGAAAGTGCAGATGTCTGGCACGCTGCAGGAGGCCCAGAGCTTCAAACGTACCAGGTTGAGTGTAAAAAAAGTAAAAAAATAAAATAAGCTTGGTGTCAAAAGAAGAGCAAGTGCTAAAAGATGCACTAAGATGGGGCAAAGAGGCAGAACAGTTTGTGTGGGAAATGGATCAGGGGAGACAATAGACAGACTGCAGGTATAGATAATACTTTCCAATACTTTAAGAGCTCAGAGAGCAATGGTGAATGGCAGTGTGGAAGAAAACAAGAAAATTAAGAGAGATACACCTGTGGGTCAGAGCTGTGAGAAAGGAAGCATCATAAATATAGGCTGGAAAGAAAGGGAAAATAGCTTTTGTATGAGATGCTTTTGTGGCTGCACCTGGTTGCTGGCAGCCATAACTCAGATGTTGAAGTTCCTCACTGTCAAAGGCAGCTGCGAAATGTGAAGGTGTGGAGGGCTCTGCATTCGTATGGCTCATCTGATGGTAGGTCAGCCACCTGGGTTACTGTGATTCATATTGTCATCGCTGCACACAGAAACCTGCATACAATTTTACACTGAACGAGAACAGGATATTAAGGAGAATATTACTGAAATTATTTTAAGAAAAGCCTTTAATGTTAATAGCAAAAAAAAGAGCATACCTTTGTTAAATTCTATAAGATTTTTGAAAGGGTTAGAAATCAGAGCTAATGGTCATGTAAAGCAGCCCCCAAAGCAACAGTTTCTTGTCTGACTACTGTATTTACAATAATGTAGTAGATGCTTAGTAGCCCACACGGGAGAAGATAAATAAAGGAGGTGGAAGTGTGCAGCAGGTTGGAGTGGGAATGGTATTTTGCAGATTACAGCTGCAGCAGGGTCACACAGGCACGTGCCCCCCTTTGCTTATGTTCCTGGATCCTGCTCACTCTCCAAGCCTGCCCCGGTTCCCCCCCAAAGCTTTGCAGATGGGTCTGAATCTCCCTTCTCCAATCCCAAAGGATCTCCTCTCTGTACCAGCATCAGCTCCATCTCTTTCAGGCACCCCACATCCAGGCAGGCAGCATCCTTCACCTGTCCCGAGCCATGCCTTGGCTTGGGAAGAGGCAAGAGGCCGCCTCAGCACCAGGGGCTCTCTGAGCAGGGGCTGCCTGCACCAGCAGTGGGGTGCACTGGCTGGGCTATGGCTTGTCTTCCAGGAAGGAGGGAGAAGGGAAGCTCAGAAGCTCTTTCTGGGACTGAAGGATTAGCACGTTGGAAATTATGTCCTGAAAGTATCAGTGTATGGAGCTGTATTTGTGAGCATGGAGCTGCGCAGACTTGCAGCATTACCAGGTGTGGAACATGGGGAGGTGACCTCTTTGCTTGCCTTCTTAGAGCTTTTGTTTACAAACGAGTACAAAAGACAGATTTCTTCTCTTAAATGGGACTATCTTTTGCTTATTTACAGCTTCAACTAAAATGCCATTGAACCACACTTCTTCCCTGTGCAGAAGAACAGGAGAATCAATAACCTAATTTAAACAAAATACAAAGCCTGCACACCGCTGAATAACTTATTGCCTAAACTTATGCATTTTGCCTTCTCTCTGACACGCTGCAGATAGCCCAGGCTTTCACAGTCCCCAGCTAGCTTAGTAAGAGCTGGCCCCCTCATCAGCAGCAGCTGGAAGGAGTAAGCAGAATTGTGATTATTAATTACTGCCTTTTCCAGTAGTTACTTCGAATTTTCTCTCCATATTCTGTCATGAAGGATGGTAACCTCACGTGACTGGTGCATGGTGGCTAAAGGAGTTTCCCAGCTCTGTTTGCTGGTAGCAGACAGCCAGGTAGCTACCCAAATCAGCAGCCCAAAGTGACCCATCCCACAGGCATCAGGGTATCTGAAATTGAGCCGAGATGCTACACCAGTGGTTTTCAAATGAGCTCTGCACCTGCAGAGCTGATGGTGAAAGAAACTGCAACTGATTTGTCACTCCCATAGTCTACTTGAAAGTGCTGGCTGCTGGAGCTTTAAAATTCATAAAGACTGAACAAATCTTCTGAAAAGCAACAAGATCTAGTAGGCAATCGTGAAATGGCTTGGGTTGGAAGGGATCTTAAAGATCATCTGCAGGAGCTAAGTGCAGTTGAGGTTCCTAAGGCTAAAACTGTGTTCTCCAAAGACCCAGCTCAGGATCTGTAGGAACCACCTTGGTTAACTTCAGCAGTGCCTGTCTTGCCCTGTTCCAATGGTGCCTCGCATCTCTTGCCTTTCCAAACCCAAAAAACTGACATCCCTGTGAAAGCACCCTCCGTACATCCTAAGACCAACAGAATTGAGTCCCTTATATGAGGAATTTAGAAACACTTTCTTGGGGAAAAACCTGGTGTTTGCAACACTTACCTGAAATATTTCATGGACAGAGATTTAGTGCCTGTCTAGACTAGGTAAGTAATTGCACAAGTCAGTTAAATCTAGGTATTGCAAATAGCAAACCATTTTATGCACAAATCTTCCAAAATGTACTGCACTTACTATATTTAGTTTGATTTTGCCTTTTTGTATGAAGAATTCAGTTCAAGAGGTTAAGTTGTTATGGTTAACCTTCAATTTACTCTTCTAATGCACCAGTAGCTGGCATAGATTTTCCTGCCAGGCAAACGGATCTCTCATATATTACATTGCTACTATCCTTAAATTATCTACTCCTTCCTCTACACCTTTAAAAGAAATTTTATGAAATGTAAAGCGTATTTGATCAGGTTTAGGACACTCATAAATCATTTTATAAAGACTTGCATGTTTGCTTTCACCACGTGACAGACAAAGAGCAAAATCGCTAATTCAGTTCTTCCACGAGTGCAAAAAGGAAGTGTCCCTGTAGTATATATTCCAAGTGTAGTAATCAATGTGAGAATATAGAGAACATAAAACTCCAGTTCTTGAATGCGCTCCTTCCAGTAGGT